>CM068357.1:3614663-3647163 GCA_034769755.1 Odontamblyopus lacepedii
TTTAGTCCTGGTTTAGACCTGGTTCAGTCCAGGTTTAGTCCTGGTTCAGTCCTGGTTTAGTCCTGGTTTAGTCCTGGTTTTGTCCAGGTTTAGTCCTGGTTTAGTCCTAGTTTAGTTCTGGTTTAGACCTGGTTCAGTCCAGGTTTAGTCCTGGTTCAGTCCTGGTTTAGTCCTGGTTTAGTCCAGGTTCAGTCCTGGTTTAGTCCTGGTTTAGTCCTGGTTTAGTCCAGGTTTAGTCCTGGTTTAGTCCTGGTTTAGTCCTGGTTCAGTCCTGGTTTAGTCCTGGTTTAGTCCTGGTTCAGTCCTGGTTTAGTCCTGGTTTAGTCCTGGTTCAGTCCTGGTTCAGTCCTGGTTTAGTCCTGGTTTAGACCTGGTTCAGTCCAGGTTTAGTCCTGGTTCAGTCCTGGTTTAGTCCTGGTTTAGTCCAGGTTCAGTCCTGGTTCAGTCCTGGTTTAGTCCTGGTTTAGTCCTGGTTTAGTCCTGGTTTAGTCCAGGTTTAGTCCTGGTTTAGTCCTGGTTTAGTCCTGGTTCAGTCCTGGTTCAGTCCTGGTTCAGTCCTGGTTTAGTCCTGGTTTAGTCCAGGTTCAGTCCTGGTTCAGTCCTGGTTTAGTCCTGGTTTAGTCCTGGTTCAGTCCTGGTTCAGTCCTGGTTTAGTCCTGGTTTAGTCCTGGTTCAGTCCTGGTTCAGTCCTGGTTCAGTCCTGGTTTAGACCTGGTTTAGACCTGGTTTAGTCCTGGTTCAGTCCTGGTTTAGTCCTGGTTTAGTCCTGGTTTAGTCCTGGTTCAGTCCTGGTTCAGTCCTGGTTTAGTCCTGGTTTAGTCCTGGTTCAGTCCTGGTTCAGTCCTGGTTTAGTCCTGGTTTAGTCCTGGTTCAGTCCTGGTTCAGTCCTGGTTTAGTCTTGGTTTAGTCCTGGTTTAGTCCTGGTTCAGTCCTGGTTTAGTCCTGGTTTAGTCCTGGTTTAGACTTGGTTTAGTCCTGGTTTAGTCCTGGTTTAGACCTGGTTTAGTCCTGGTTTAGACCTAGTTTAGTCCTGGTTTAGACTAAACCAGGACTAAACCGTTTAGTCCTGGTTTAGACCTGGTTCAGTCCAGGTTTAGTCCTGGTTCAGTCCTGGTTTAGTCCTGGTTTAGTCCTGGTTTAGTCCTGGTTTAGTTCAGGTTTAGTCCTGGTTTAGTCCAGGTTCAGTCCTGGTTCAGTCCTGGTTTAGTCCTGGTTTAGTCCTGGTTTAGTCCTGGTTTAGTCCAGGTTTAGTCCTGGTTTAGTCCAGGTTTAGTCCTGGTTTAGTACTGGTTTAGTCCTGGTTTAGACCTGGTTTAGTCCAGGTTTAGTCCAGGTTTAGTCCTGGTTTAGTACTGGTTTAGTCCTGGTTTAGACCTGGTTTAGTCCAGGTTTAGTCCAGGTTCAGTCCAGGTTCAGTCCTGGTTCAGTCCTGGTTTAGTCCTGGTTTAGTCCTGGTTTAGTCCTGGTTTAAACCTGGTTTAGTCCTGGTTTAGTCCTGGTTTAGTCCTGGTTTAGTCCTGGTTTTTAACTCTTGTTTAGAATCGATTTTGAAGCTTTGATTTTTTTATTTCGACTTTTCCAGAAGCTCAAACCTTCGACTCAAACACATTTTTTCTGAATCTGGGGTCTTTTCTTTTTCTTTTTCTTTTCTTTTCTTTTTCTTTATTTTTTTTTAAGATTTCAATTCCTTTTCAAATAATCTTGACTCTTTGGAAATTTCCTTTGTAAATTCACTAGAAACATTCGGACCGTTTAACTTCAGCTCCAGAACCGCTCGTTTCCAAAAGGAGCTGTTCACTTCAGCACTGCCACTTCATGACATCACAGGGTGGAACATAACGGCAAAATGTGTAGATTTTCTGGTTTATTTAAGTGTTTTTTTTTATAGTTTTAAACACACAAACCTGCAGATTTAGACTGAGCTCTTCTGTCAAACACCCTGTCCCACCTCGTGATGTCATCGTGTGGGAATGAACAGTGTCCAAAGATAAAAACAACGATAAAAAGATGAAGATAAAACAGAGGCTCAGATTTAATAAAAGCTGTGAAAAAAAAAAAAAAAACACAGGAACAAATGAATAAAAACAATAAAAGAAATAAAAAGAAACAAAAAGAGAAAAACACGACTCAGAGGAAAAGTGGATTTAAGACGAGACGTAAAAACTCGACTGTGGGAAAGTTTCACCGTCAGAACTAAACCAGGACTAAACCAGGACTAAACCAGGACTAAACCAGGACTAAACCAGGACTAAACCAGGTCTAAACCAGGACTAAACCAGGTTTAAACCAGGTCTAAACCAGGACTAAACCAGGACTAAACCAGGACTAAACCAGGACTAAACCAGGACTAAACCAGGTTTAAACCAGGACTAAACCAGGTCTAAACCAGGACTAAACCAGGACTAAACCAGGTCTAAATCAGGACTAAACCAGGACTAAACCAGGACTAAACCAGGACTAAACCAGGTTTAAACCAGGACTAAACCAGGTCTAAACCAGGACTAAACCAGGTTTAAACCAGGTCTAAACCAGGACTAAACCAGGTTTAAACCAGGACTAAACCAGGACTAAACCAGGACTAAACCAGGACTAAACCAGGTTTAAACCAGGACTAAACCAGGTCTAAACCAGGACTAAACCAGGTTTAAACCAGGTCTAAACCAGGACTAAACCAGGACTAAACCAGGACTAAACCAGGACTAAACCAGGTCTAAACCAGGACTAAACCAGGTTTAAACCAGGTCTAAACCAGGACTAAACCAGGACTAAACCAGGACTAAACCAGGACTAAACCAGGTTTAAACCAGGACTAAACCAGGTCTAAACCAGGACTAAACCAGGACTAAACCAGGTCTAAATCAGGACTAAACCAGGACTAAACCAGGTCTAAATCAGGACTAAACCAGGACTAAACCAGGACTAAACCAGGTCTAAACCAGGACTGAACCAGGACTAAACCAGGACTAAACCAGTTCTAAACCAGGTCTAAACCAGGACTGAACCAGGACTAAACCAGGACTAAACCAGGACTAAACCAGGTCTAAACCAGGTCTAAACCAGGACTAAACCAGGTCTAAACCAGGTCTAAACCAGGACTGAACCAGGACTAAACCAGGACTGAACCAGTACTGAACCAGGACTGAACCAGGACTAAACCAGGACTAAACCAGGACTAAACCAGGACTAAACCAGTTCTAAACCAGGACAAAACCAGGACTAAACCAGTTTTAAACCAGGACTAAACCAGGTCTAAACCAGGACTAAACCAGGACTAAACCAGTTCTAAACCAGGACTAAACCAGGTCTAAACCAGGACTAAACCAGGTCTAAACCAGGTCTAAACCAGGACTAAACCAGGTCTAAACCAGGACTAAACCAGTTTTAAACCAGGACTAAACCAGGTCTAAACCAGGACTAAACCAGGTCTAAACCAGGACTAAACCAGGACTAAACCAGTTCTAAACCAGGACTGAACCAGGACTAAACCAGGACTAAACCAGGACTAAACCAGTTTTAAACCAGGACTAAACCAGGTCTAAACCAGGACTAAACCAGGACTAAACCAGGACTAAACCAGGTCTAAACCAGGACTAAACCAGGTTTAAACCAGGTCTAAACCAGGACTAAACCAGGACTAAACCAGGACTAAACCAGGACTAAACCAGGTTTAAACCAGGACTAAACCAGGTCTAAACCAGGACTAAACCAGGACTAAACCAGGTCTAAATCAGGACTAAACCAGGACTAAACCAGTTCTAAACCAGGACAAAACCAGGACTAAACCAGGACTAAACCAGGTCTAAACCAGGTCTAAACCAGGACTAAACCAGGTCTAAACCAGTTTTAAACCAGGACTAAACCAGGTCTAAACGAGGACTAAACCAGGACTAAACCAGTTCTAAACCAGGACTAAACCAGGTCTAAACCAGGACTAAACCAGGTCTAAACCAGGTCTAAACCAGGACTAAACCAGGTCTAAACCAGGACTAAACCAGTTTTAAACCAGGACTAAACCAGGTCTAAACCAGGACTAAACCAGGTCTAAACCAGGACTAAACCAGGACTAAACCAGTTCTAAACCAGGACTGAACCAGGATTGAACCAGGACTAAACCAGGACTAAACCAGGACTAAACCAGGACTAAACCAGGTCTAAACCAGGTCTAAACCAGGTCTAAACCAGGACTAAACTAGTTTTAAACCAGGACTAAACCAGGTCTAAACCAGGTCTAAACCAGGACTAAACCAGGACTAAACCAGGTCTAAACCAGGACTAAATCAGGTCTAATTCTATGTCCTGATTATATAATTTGGTACATTTATTGTCTTTAGAGATGGAACGAAATCCAAATCTCTGTTCGATATTTTCACCATAAACATCTCACTGGACCAGATTTATTACAATATAAAACTGTGAATCTGCCACTTTTTCCTCTAAAAATGCTTCACAGACTTAATCCAAAGAATGAAGATGTAAAAGTGCTTAGAACAGTTATTTCTTCATGTCGTCTGCACTGAAACGGAGCAAAGGATCATGGTCTATGTAGTTCCCTCAGTTTTTTTAGCTATTTCTGCATCAGAACTGTTCATTTAAGCAAAGAGACTATTATTATCATTATTATTATTATTATTATTATTATTATTATCATTATTATCATTATTATCATTATTATCATTATTATTATCATTATTATCATTATTATCATTATTATTATCATTATTATCATTATTATCATTATTATCATTATTATTATCATTATTATCATTATTATTATCATTATTATGATTATTATGATCATTATTATCATTATTATTATCATTATTATCATTATTATTATCATTATTATCATTATTATTGTGTGCTGTTGTGACGTGGACGTGTCTGAACTCGGTGTATTTTTAGCTCAGAGTCACGCGCCGTCGTGACGTTGATGTTTTGATGGAACGAGACAGAAACTAAACCAGGACTAAACCAGAAGTGAACCAGGTCTAAACCAGGTCTAAACCAGGATTGAATCAGGACAGGATATAAGTGGTTAAATTAGAGTTAGCAGTCCTGGTTTAGTCCTGGTTTAGTCCTGGTTTAGTCCTGGATTACTGGTAGTCCTGGTTTAGACCTGATTTAGTCCTGTTTTAGACCTGATTTAGTCCTGTTTTAGACCTGATTTAGTCCTGATTTAGTAATGGTTTAGACCTGGTTTAGTCCTGGTTCAGTCCTGGTTTAGCCCTGGTTTAGAAATGGTTTAGTCCTGGTTTAGCCCTGGTTTAGACCTGATTTAGTCCTGGTTTAGTCCTGGTTCAGTCTTGATTCAGTCCTGGTTTAGTCCTTGTTTAGTCCTGGTCTAATCCCGGTTTAGTCCTGGTTTAGTCCTGCTTTAGTCCTGGTTCAGTCTTGATTCAATCCTGGTTTAGTCCTGGTTTAGTCCTGGTCTAATCTTGGTCTAATCCTGGTCTAATCCTGGTCTAATCCTGGTTTAGTCCTGGTTTAGTCCTGGTTTAGTCCTGGTTCAGTCCTGGTTTAGTCCCGGTCTAATCCTGGTCTAATCCTGGTTTAGTCCTGGTTTAATCCTCTTTAGTTTCTTTTTCTTCTTTCTGTCGTTGGTCTTGTTGGTTTTTCCTTGGGGCAGATTTGTTCAGACGATTTTAATGATTATCGACGTTTTATCGACGTTTTATCGACGTTTTATCGACGTTTTATCGACGTTTTATCGACGTTTTATCGACGTTTTATCGACGTTTTATCGACGTGTAAATATTTGCAAATCTCCTCCTGACCTGAGTTTTCCTGTTGTTCGTTTACAGAAGAATTTAGAAAAGATTTAAGTAAATTTAAAGTACGAAAAAGAAAAAACCCGACGCTCCAGACCTGAGACCAGAGACCGGACCAGAGACCTGAGACCAGACCAGAGACCAGAGACCAGACCAGAGACCAGACCAGAGACCAGAGACCAGAGACCAGACCAGAGACCAGAGACCAGAGACCAGACCAGAGACCAGAGACCAGAGACCAGACCAGAGACCAGAGACCAGAGACCAGAGACCAGACCAGAGACCAGAGACCAGACCAGAGACCAGAGACCAGACCAGAGACCAGACCAGAGACCAGAGACCAGAGACCAGACCAGAGACCAGAGACCAGACCTGAGACCAGACCTGAGACCAGAGACCAGAGACCAGACCAGAGACCAGACCAGAGACCAGACCTGAGACCAGACCAGAGACCAGACCAGAGTCTAGACCAAAGTGCAAACATGATCCAGATTTATTGGTCTGTCTCTCGTTGTTCCTCGCGGTTTTAGACTCATCCCTGCATGTTTGAATAATCTAGAGATCTCTCCCTGGCCCTGTTCAGACCCTCCTCAGGCTCTGGCACATTTCGCCTACACAAACTCTCTTTTTGCTCTGTTCCGTCAGGCCTCGGCTGTGGAGTGACGTTCAGAATCTGACAGAAATGTGTTTTAGTTTTTTTTTTTTACATCAAGCTCAAAAACTCTGCAGACTTCAGTCCTTCACCCGTTCGTCGCCCGTGTCCTTGTGTGTAAACAGAGGCTATTCTAGTCCTTTATTTGCTCTTATTATCACGGCTGAATGTGCGAGTGTGGGCGGAGTCCGGGGGAGGGGTTTGGTTTTGTTTGTTTTGCTTATTCATTTCGATATTCGATCGTCACAACAGCAGGAAGTGTCATAAATCTGCCCCCGACACCAAATCTTCATCCGACGAGCGTCAGTGAAACGACCGAGCGACACTCGCGTTCTGGTCCCGGAGGAAACAGAAGGAACGTGTTCAGACGGATTCCGCAGGCCAAAAGTTTTGAGAGTGACACAAATGTTAATTTTGGCGCCAGGACGTCCTCCGAGAGCAACGTCCAGGCGCAGTTTGGTGACGAACGGAGCCTTTTCCAGCAGGACGGACCTCAACGTAAAGCAAACGGAATAAAGATTTTAGGTCCAGGAACCTGCCCAGATCTTTACCCCGCTGAGAACTCGTGCTCAATCCTCAAGAGGCGGGCGGACGAAAAAAAAAAAACCCAAACAAATTCTGATAAACTCAAAGTGTTGATGATGCAGGAATGGAGCCGACAGTCAGGATCTGGTCCGGGAGTTGATGCCAGGGAGAAGTGCAGAGGTCTTGAAAAAGAAGAGTCGACACTGCAAATATCGACTTGCTGCATGAACTCGGTGTGATGGTCAATGATGTCCTTTGATGCTTCTGAAAAAGCTTGTGATTATACTTCAGTAAAACCACAAAAACGTGTGAGAAAACACCGAAAAACAACGAAGTATTTGTGTCATTCTCAAAACCGTTGGCCACGACTGTAGAGAGTTAAAATGAAAAAAGCGACTTCACGATGTCGATATTTGCACAGACTGAGGGATTTGTGCAGTTTAAACACTACAGATGTTCACAGATTAAATGTCGACCGTTTAAACTGCACAAATCTCTCAGTCTGTGCAAATATCGACATCGTGAAGTCGCTTTTTTATTTTAATTCTAGGATCAGTTTGAACAAGTTCCTTCTGCTTTCTCCAGAACGTTGGTGCTGCTCAGTCGTTTCACTGACGCTCGTCGTCGTTTCCTTTAAGTTTTCGTCTTTCTTCCCTCGATCGTCGTGGGTAAATTCTTCGTGGACAGAATCTGTTCTTTGTTCCTTGTTGGGTGAAGATTTGGCGTCGGGGCAGATTTATGAAGCTGCTCAAAAACCCGCGACACTTTTCCACAGGGATTTTGCCGTAGAAAAGCATCGACCGGAAGCTGCGCGACTCGACATCGCGACACTTAAACCAGGACTAAACCAGGACTAAACCAGGACTAAACCAGGTTTAAACCAGGACTAAACCAGGACTAAACCAGGACTAAACCAGGACTAAACCAGGTTTAAACCAGGACTAAACCAGGACTAAACCAGGACTAAACCAGGACTAAACCAGGTTTAAACCAGGACTAAACCAGGTTTAAACCAGGACTAAACCAGGACTAAACCAGGACTAAACCAGGATTAAACCAGGACTAAACCAGGACTAAACCAGGATTAAACCAGGATTAAACCAGGACTGAACCAGGACTAAACCAGGATTAAACCAGGACTAAACCAGGACTAAACCAGGATTAAACCAGGATTAAACCAGGACTGAACCAGGACTAAACCAGGACTAAACCAGGACTAAACCAGGACTGAACCAGGATTAAACCAGGTTTAAACCAGGACTAAACCAGGTTTAAACCAGGATTAAACCAGGACTAAACCAGGACTAAACCAGGTTTAAACCAGGACTAAACCAGGACTAAACCAGGACTAAACCAGGTTTAAACCAGGACTAAACCAGGTCTAAACCAGGACTAAACCAGGACTAAACCAGGACTAATTCAGGACTAAACCAGGTTTAAACCAGGACTAAACCAGGTTTAAACCAGGACTAAACCAGGACTAAACCAGGACTAAACCAGGACTAAACCAGGACTAATTCAGGACTAAACCAGGTTTAAACCAGGACTAAACCAGGTCTAAACCAGGTCTAAACCAGGACTAAACCAGGACTAAATCAGGACTAAATCAGGTCTAATTCTATGTCCTGATTATATAATTTGGTACATTTATCGTCTTTAGAGATGGAACGAAATCCAAATCTCTGTTCGATATTTTCACCATAAACATCTCACTGGACCAGATTTATTACAATATAAAACTGTGAATCTGCGACTTTTTCCTGTAAAAATGCTTCACAGACTTTCCTCCACTGTTCTGTTATTATTTTTTTTACCATTTGTGCCTAATTTTCGTCCCTTTAAACGTTGGGCGCAAACACTAATGCATAAAAAGTGAACAGAGGGCGTCTGTTGTCGTATTTGTGCGTTTCCCATGAGCCCAGGTCCAGAAAGGCCGTTCGTTATTATTAGAGCTTTGAAATTTACTTTTGAAATCCTCATATTTGCCGTGATCGTCCCGCGCAGACGGTAGATTCAAGCCTGTTCAGTCAGATGTTTTTACTGTGGACCTGAGACCAGACGCTAAACGCTCGGGCATCGTTTTTCCCGCTGACAAACGCAGATCTCGAGCCGCAGTTTCCTCAGTTAAAAAGGTTCAAATTTCATAATAATTCACACGTCCGGGAAGTCGTCCCGTCAAACTCAAACCTACAAAAACTGTGTCCATCGTTTGTGCTGCAGAAAGTTTCGTTTGTGTGATTCTGGTTCTTCAGATATTCACAGTTTTATTTTTGGTCGATGACGTCGTCCAGAACCTCAGAATGTGAAACAGCCTCAAAACAGGAAGAAAATTACAGAAATCGTTTGTATTTGGTTTGTGCTGTTTTGTGCTGTGACAGTTTCATTTGTGTGAGTTTATTTCTAAAATTCTTCATTATTATTTCTGTGGTAATTATAGGACGTCATTTCTGCTCAGCTGACGGAGACAAACTCCACAAAACTAGAGAAGAGAAACGACCTGAGGCTGAGGAAAAGTCTGTTTCAGTCTTTAGTCATTTGCTTTTGATTCAGATTTTATAGAATAACACCACAGCCTCAGGTCGTTTCTCTTCTCTAGTTTTGTGGAGTTTGTCTCCGTCAGCTGAGCAGAAATGACGTCCTATAATTACCACAGAAATAATAATGAAGAATTTTAGAAATAAACTCACACAAATGAAACTGTCACAGCACAAAACAGCACAAACCAAATACAAACGTTTGACATCATTTTCTTCCTGTTTTGAGGCTGTTTCACATTCTGAGGTTCTGGACGACGTCATCGACCGAAATGAAACTGTGAATATCTGAAGAACCAGAATCACACAAACGACTGACTCCATTTTGGGCGTTTTCGAGCATTTTGAAGTTTCCTGTGGGTCTGACCCCAGTTTGACCTGTAAAAGAATCGTTAATTTCTCTAAAGAAGCACAAATTAAACTTTTTGCAGCACAAACGATGGACAGAGTTTTTGTAGGTTTGAGTTTGACGGGCGACTTCCCGCAGGTGTAATTCAGCACATTTCTGTTGGAACCAAATCATTTTGTTCATAAATCCTGAGTTATTCTGCATGTTTTTTGTGCTTAAAGTGTTAAAATGTCATGTGGTGCGACCGTGCATCATGTGGTGCGACCGTGCATCATGTGGGGCCACTAATAACAGCAGGAGTTTAATCACAGACAAAGTCGACTTGGGTGAACGGTTCTTTAGGCATTTTTCTTCATTTTTCTTCATTTTTCTTCATCTTTCTTCATTTTTCTTCATTTTTCTTCATTTTTTTTCATTTTTCTTCATTTTCCAGGGCAGTAGTTTGTTCATTAAACACAAACAGGTGACGTCATATTGGAGCAAAAGAAAATATCAATATGCATTAAAAATCTAAAGAAACACAACAGTTTGTTTCTGTTCACTTCATATTACTCACAACTTAGATTAATATAACAGCCATGTTTTAGAAAATAAAACTGAGACCAGACCAAAGACCAGAGACTAGACCAAAGACTAGACCAGAAACCAGACCAGAGACCAGACCAGAGACCAGACCAGAGACCAGACCAGAGACCAGAGACTAGACCAAAGACCAGAGACTAGACCAGAGACTAGACCAGAGACCAGACCAGAGACCAGACCAGAGACCAGACCAGAGACCAGACCTGAGACCAGACCAGAGACCAGACCAGAGCCCAGACCAAAGACTAGACCAGAGACCAGACCAGAGACCAGACCAGAGACCAGAGACTAGACCAAAGACCAGAGACTAGACCAGAGACTAGACCAGAGGCCAGCGACCAGACCAGAGACCAGACCAGAGACTAGACCAAAGACCAGAGACTAGACCAGAGACTAGACCAGAGGCCAGAGACCAGACCAGAGACCAGACCAGAGACCAGAGACTAGACCAAAGACCAGAGACTAGACCAGAGACCAGACCAGAGACTAGACCAAAGACCAGACCAGAGACTAGACCAGACCAGAGACTAGACCAGACCAGAGACTAGACCAGACCAGAGACTAGACCAGAACCCAGACCAGAGACCAGACCAGAGACCAGAGACCAGACCAGAGACCAGACCAGAGACCAGACCAGAGACCAGAGACCAGAGACCAGACCAGACCAGAGACCAGAGACCAGACAAAAGTGCAAATATCCAGATATATGGTTTTTCCTCTCGTTCCTCATCAGAATCATGTCTGAAGAGGTTTTAGACTCGTCTCTGCACGTTTCTCGGTCGCACCACATCATATTTGACACTAAAAATGCTTCATATAAATGTGAAACACAGATTTATGCTCCTGACACTGGAAACATTTGAGAAAGTTCAATAGACTTGCATGTTGTTTTGTTTGTTTTGTTCTGTGATCGAAGGCGTCGCGCTCCTCAGTTTAGACGGTGGAGTCCGTCTGAGGAAAGTGTCCACAGTGAGCGGTGAGAACAGAAGTTACACCAACAAATCCAAACACAAACAAACAAACAAAAGCCACGACGGAAGTGAATTCTGCATCCGAGAGGTTTTACAGCCTTTAAACACGTGTGATAATTGTACAAAATAAAACTGACGACTTCCCGGATTTCGCCTGCTGCGGGTTATTTTTAGATGCAGATTTTCGATGTATTACCGGGCGATTTAGATGTGATTTTTTTTGGTGGTTTCACGAGGTTTTGTGCAGAAATGACGCGTGCGCTCAGTTCATTTTTATCTTCATCACAGACTCGTGGTGCATTTTGAAAACAAACAAGGACCAAGGACAGAGACCAAACAACAGAAACATTCACGGGAAACACTTTATAATAAGGCGCCGTAATAAACAGCAAACTAATCATTACCTAAACCATTAATATTTATTAATTCTTACTAAAATGTCTATTTCGCACAAGTTAATAGTTTTTTCATCATTAACTAAACATCAATTGTTTGCATGAAATCAGTGTATTAATGTTTAGTGCTGCCACTAACGACTAATTTTCTAACGATTAATCTCTCGACTAATTTTTCGATTAGTCGACTAATCTAAACGACTAATTAAAAAAAAAAAAAACAAGCGGTTAGATTTTCCCGGGAGGTTACCTTGTGTGTGCGAGTTGCAAAGGTTATTGCTGTTATGTCTGTTGTGTTTGTGCTCATTCGACAATGTTGAACAACGATATGCACACACAATTTAACGAGTTTGCACGAGCAGCATTTTGCAACGGTATTCTCAATACCTCATGCATCGTGGTCGTGCTCCCGTGATAAGCCAAAGAAGTCTTACAGAGTGTACAAACCACTCTATCACCATCTGTCCCAAAGTATTCCCAGACTTTCGAGGCTTTAGGTCTTGGTCTAGAAGAAGTCGCCACTGTTCTTGGATCCGACTCTGACCCACCGGCCGCTGGTATTTTCTCAAATGCTCAAATCGGGGGAAGGGGGAAGAGAGAAAGAGAGAGACCAGCCAGCAGAGTGCGCACGGCAAATACTTCCTCAAGTTTGTTTTCTTTGGTGGTGCCATTATATACCACTGCTGTTAGCCTTTGGTGAAGCCGAGGTTAGCCACCTCGGCTTCAACCCCGGATGTAGCCGCTGTCAGTGCGCACCGGGATGCGACAGTAGCGGCAGCGCGAGGGCAAGTAAAAGTCGATCACCGCGGGTCTCTGAAGGACAGCTCCGGCGCCTCCAAGTGCGCACCCCCAGTCGCGGCCGAGAACACGCAAAAGCGAAGTCCACTGCACGCCGCACCGCAGCGCCCGCAGCGCGGGGCCCAGCAAACAAGGAAACAGGTGAGCACGCGTCTTCCCACGTTTTCCCCCGGGGACCGTGCTCTCAGGGACGGACCTGCTCCGTCACAGAGACCAAAAATAAATAAAGGCGAATATTCGACCAAAAAAATTGTAGTCGACTCATTTTCATATTCGATTACGTCGACAACGTCGAATAATCGCGGCAGCACTATTAATGTTTTAACAAATAGGAAATAATCGATTAGCTAATACTGTGCATTAAAGTTCTCAGTAGAGCTGCAGACTGTTCACTCCTGCAGGAACAAACATCTCCGTCGCACTCGTCCACCGTGGCCTCAAAAGCGTCACTGCGGCACCTGCGGCACCTCTGCAAACGGCTTTTCTGTCGTTAATGCAGAGGTGGGCGGTGAACAATGGGATTTAAACAATAAGAACTTTACATCGTTTGTACGAGAGCCAAACATAAGAGGATTTGAGCACAGAGCCTCCGACACTCGAGGCCCTGACACAAAAACACAACACAAAACTGTACACGGCGACTCCACAAACCTGATGTGATGTGCAGTTTGTGGAGCGCTCTGAAGGGGGAGTGACTGCAAAGGGAGAGGAGGCTCACAGCATCAAAAACATAACTTATAAAACCTGTTCACCCTCATTTATATAACTGCAGAACTTTGTAAGTGTAAAAGACAGAAACGTCCTTTTCCCCTCTGAAAGTGCAGACATAGAGGTTTCCGTACATTTCTGCGGCTTTATCCTACGTCACACTCACGCTGTGTGATGACGGGAGCAAAACGAGTGTCCAACAGGAACTTTGTTTTCCCCAAACTCATGCGCTCCGTCCATTTTGATCGAGCCAAACTTTGCCAAAGAGTGAAGTGAGTCAAGATGGTCGACTCCTCTGACTGTGTGTGTTTAGAACGAGGGAAAAAGTCGCTCTAAGTGGAGTTAATTCTCACACACATGGAAAATGACACATCTTGGTGTGTGTAATTGTGCATCTCTTTCTATTTTTATTTAAAGGTTTATTTCAGGCCAAATGAACAAATCCAAATGTAATTTCCACCCTGGAAATGCAGAAGTGCTGTGGCTCTGGCCCTGGACCTGACAGGAGCTGTTTCCAGGACTGGACCAGGAAAGTCATGGAGCCACTGCACTTTTTTTGTTTTTAGGGCAATAAGGAGATTTTTAATTTACTTACAGACTTGAGATTTTGCATTTTTGGAGCTGAGGCCCTAAATTAAGCATTTTTTATGTCCAAAAAGTTGTTTCTACATGTTTGCTGTGGGTTTTGTATAAAAGAGTGAATTTTATTTTCTGTTTGTTTTTTTCATCTCTATTTCTGGTCCTGTAGCTTTTATCACAGCCTCATGACACAACTACAGCAGCAGATTGTGAAATAACAGGTTGGACTGAACAAAAGGAGGTAGAACACTTCATTAGGGGTAAAAGGGGCAGTTTGAAAAGCAAAATTAAGAACAAAAATCCAGTTGAGGAGAAATGTAAAATGTCCCTCAGGTCTTCAGGGGTTAATACGTTGTTTTGGGTGAATATAACATTTTTAAAACAATAAAAGGAACATGATCATCTAAATATGTGACGTGTTACAGTTAAAACCTCAGAGAACCAAAACACTTCTTTAAAAATGTCTTTCTTCTTTTGCCTTTTAGTCGCGCTCAGGCTCTGCTCTGGGTCTAAACTCTGTCCTGATGTGACGCTGCTGCAGAGAACAGGAGCATTGATCTGTGGGGTTTTTGCCAATGTGAAAATTTAAACGGGAAAGAAAAGACTGTAACGGAGAAACAAAGAGCGTCAGTGAAAGGGAAAGGTGCCAGAGGACTTTGTGAGGACTTTGTGAGGACTTTGTGAGGATTTTGTGAGGACTTTGTGAGGACTTTGTGAGGACTTTGTGAGGATTTTGTGAGGACTTTGTGAGGATTTTGTGAGGATTTTGTGAGGACTTTGTGAGGACTTTGTGAGGACTTTGTGAGGACTTTGTGAGGACTTTGTGAGGATTTTGTGAGGACTTTGTGAGGATTTTGTGAGGATTTTGTGAGGACTTTCTGAGGATTTTGTGAGGTCTTTGTGAGGATTTTGTGAGGACTTTGTGAGGACTTTGTGAGGACTTTGAGGACTTTCTGAGGATTTTGTGAGGACTTTGTGAGGATTTTGTGAGGTCTTTGTGAGGACTTTCTGAGGACTTTGAGGACTTTCTGAGGATTTTGTGAGGACTTTGTGAGGACTTTGTGAGGATTTTGTGAGGACTTTGTGAGGACTTTGTGAGGTCTTTATGAGGATATTTGTGAGGTCTTTGCGAGGATCTTTGTGAGGATTTTGTGAGGTCTTTGTGAGGACTTTCTGAGGACTTTCTGAGGACTTTGTGAGGATTTTGTGAGGACTTTCTGAGGACTTTGTGAGGATTTTGTGAGGTCTTTGTGAGGATTTTGTGAGGACTTTGTGAGGATTTTGTGAGGACTTTGTGAGGTCTTTATGAGGATTTTGTGAGGTCTTTGTGGGGACTTTGTGAGGACTTTGTGAGGATTTTGTGAGGACTTTGTGAGGTCTTTATGGGGATATTTGTGAGGACTTTGTGAGGATTTTGTGAGGATTTTGTGAGGTCTTTGTGAGGACTTTGTGAGGTCTTTATGAGGATTTTGTGAGGTCTTTGTGAGGACTTTGTGAGGATTTTGTGAGGACTTTGTGAGGTCTTTATGGG
Source organism: Odontamblyopus lacepedii (assembly GCA_034769755.1). Lineage (NCBI taxonomy): Eukaryota > Metazoa > Chordata > Actinopteri > Gobiiformes > Gobiidae > Odontamblyopus > Odontamblyopus lacepedii. The sequence goes on from CM068357.1 coordinate 3,630,056, forward strand.
GATTTTGTGAGGTCTTTGTGGGGACTTTGTGAGGACTTTGTGAGGTCTTTATGGGGATATTTGTGAGGACTTTGTGAGGATTTTGTGAGGATTTTGTGAGGTCTTTGTGAGGACTTTGTGAGGTCTTTATGAGGATTTTGTGAGGTCTTTGTGGGGACTTTGTGAGGACTTTGTGAGGATTTTGTGAGGACTTTGTGAGGTCTTTATTAGGATATTTGTGAGGACTTTGTGAGGATTTTGTGAGGTCTTTATGAGGATATTTGTGAGGTCTTTGCGAGGATCTTTGTGAGGATTTTGTGAGGATTTTGTGAGGACTTTGCGAGGTCTTTATGAGGACTTTGTGAGGACTTTGAGAGGACTGTGAGGATTTTGAGAGGACTTTGTGAGAATTTTGTGAGGATTTTGTGAGGACTTTGTGAGGACTTTGTTAGGACTTTGAGAGGACTTTGTGAGGATTGTGTGTGTTGTTTGTGTGTGTTTGTATGTGTTTGTGTGTGTTTGCGCGTGTTTATGCGTGTTTGTGTGTGTTTGTATGTGTGTATGTGTGTGTTTGTGTGTGTTTGTATGTGTTTGTGTGTGTTTGTGTGTGTGTATGTGTGTGTTTGTGTGTGTTTGTATGTGTTTGTATGTGTTTGTGTGTGTTTGTGTGTGTTTGTATGTGTTTGTGTGTGTTTGTATGTGTTTGTGTGTGTTTGTGTGTGTTTGTGTGTGTTTGTATGTGTTTGTATGTGTTTGTGTGTGTTTGTGTGTGTTTGTATGTGTTTGTGTGTGTTTGTGTGTGTTTGTGTGTGTTTGTATGTGTGTTTGTGTGTGTTTGTATGTGTGTTTGTGTGTGTTTGTATGTATTTGTGTGTGTTTGTGTGTGTTTGTATGTGTGTGTGTGTGTGTTTGTGTGTGTTTAATTTGAGGGTCTCTGTCCCTTTAAGACCGTCTCCTCCGTCGTCATGGCAGCAGCAGCTCCAGCTGACGTTAAATCATCCTCAGATTATATCAGAGAGAAAGAAAGAAGAGGAGAGGAGAGGAGGAGAGAGGAGAGGAGAGGAGAGAGGAGAGGAGAGAAGGAGAGAGGAGAGGAGGAGAGGGGAGGAGAGAAGGAGAGAGAGGAGAGAAGGAGAGAGGAGAGGAGAGAAGGAGAGAGGAGGAGAGGAGAGGAGGAGAGAGAGGAGAGAAGGAGAGAGGAGAGGAGAGAAGGAGAGAGGAGGAGAGGAGAGGAGGAGAGAGAGGAGAGAAGGAGAGAGGAGAGGAGAGGATGAGAGAGAGGAGAGAAGGAGAGAGGAGAGGAGAGAAGGAGAGAGGAGAGGAGAGGAGAGAAGGAGAGAGGAGAGGAGGAGAGAGAGGAGAGAAGGAGAGAGGAGAGGAGAGGAGGAGAGAGAGGAGAGAAGGAGAGAGGAGAGGAGAGAAGGAGAGAGGAGAGGAGAGAGGAGAGGAGAGAAGGAGAGAGGAGAGAGGAGAGGAGAGAAGGAGAGGAGAGAGGAGTGGGGAGGAGGGAGGAGAGAAGGAGAGGAGAGAGGAGGAGGGAGGAGAGCAGGGGAGGAGAGGAGGAAGGAGAGGAGAGGAGAGAGGCAAAGAAGGAGGGAGAGAGAAAGGAAAGGGGAGAGGAAAGAAACCAGAGAGAGTGAATGAGGAGAGAGGGAGCAAAAAGACAGGGAAGAGGAGAGAGAGAGACTGAGCAATGAGAGGAGGAGAGACGGGAGGGCATCTGACACACGAGGAACTTTACACTGCAATTTTTTACTCTAAACCGCTGCACAAACACCAGGACTAAACCAGGAGCCACGAGTCCAACAAACCAAACGCTCTGGTTCACTCATTAGTGTCTGGAAACGTTAGAAAACAACTTTATAAACACCTCACACTTCCCTCTGCTGATTTCCCACTGCACCAAAGCCCAAAAGACTCGATCACCGACTCCAGAAGCAACAAGTGAAGATCGACGACTGACGGAGAAGAAGAGAAACTGAAAGAAAATGGTTCAGGAATGTATTTTTTTGCGTTTTTCAAAAAATATAATTCGCTGGTAAATAAACGGGATCAGAAACGACATCGACGATCGAGTCTTTTGGGCTTTTGTGCAGTGGGAAATCAACAGAGGGAAGTGTGAGGTGCTTATAAAGTTGTTTTCTAACGTTTCCAGACACTAATGAGTGAACCAGGCAGAGCGTTTGGTTTGTTAGACTCGTGGCTGTTGTCAGATGGGTTAAAGTGGAGTTAAGCTTCTTCAGTCTGAAGCAAATTGTCGTTTTACGTGGAAGTTCAGAACTTGCCCCCATCACTACACTAGTTTGTTGCCTTGACAGACTCACTGCCACAGTGAGATCTCCACCGAGGAAACACTGATCTGTGCCGTTTTTTGGCTCCTGACAGAATTCACCTCCTCTAGAAATGGACTTTAGCTTCAAACGTGCTCGAGTTCAACTTTAAGTGAATTATTTTGATGCAGAAATAATAAAAAAAAAAAACAGAAGGAACTACATAGACCATGATCCTTTGCTCCGTTTCAGTGCAGACGACATGAAGAAATAACTGTTCTAAGCACTTTTACATCTTCATTCTTTGGGTTAAGTCTGTGAAGCATTTTTAGAGGAAAAAGTCGCAGATTCACAGTTTTATATTGTAATTACATCTGGTCCAGTGAGATGTTTATGGTGAAAATATCGAGCAGATTTGGATTTCGTTCCATAGCAGCAGTAGTGTTTTCAGTTTGAGAGAAGAAGTCGTGCTAAATGTTCAGGTTTGTGTGTTAAACTTAGCTTCAAATGGGCCCGAATTCAACTTTAATAAAACTGTTACGCCAAGAAAAAAAAAGAAAACAGTTTGTGTCTTTTGTGTCTTCAGTGATCGTTTTCCAATAACGACACGGAATATTCTGTACAGGTAAAACAGACGATGTGAAATAAACAGGTTATACAAACTTTATGTGTGTGAAATAAACCGCCCGAAGTTTTGTTTTAACCGCGTGCGACGTTTCATTGTCTCCGGCCACCAGAGGGCGACAGTGCAAAGCCAAACGCTGAGCTCCGCCCACATTTTGCCCAACGAGCCTCGTCTGGACTCTCAGATCTGGTTATGATCCTGGTCTGGACTCTCAGATCTGGTTATGATCCTGGTCTGGACTCTCAGATCTGGTTATGATCCTGGTCTGGACTCTCAGATCTGGTTATGATCCTGGTCTGGACTCTCAGATCTGGTTATGATCCTGGTCTGGACTCTCAGATCTGGTTATGATCCTGGTCTGGACTCTCAGATCTGGTTATGATCCTGGTCTAGACTCTCAGATCTGGTTATGATCCTGGTCTGGACTCTCAGATCTGGTTATGATCCTGGTCTGGACTCTCAGATCTGGTTATGATCCTGGTCTGGACTCTCAGATCTGGTTATGATCCTGGTCTGGACTCTCAGATCTGGTTATGATCCTGGTCTGGACTCTCAGATCTGGTTATGATCCTGGTCTGGACTCTCAGATCTGGTTATGATCCTGGTCTGGACTCTCAGATCTGGTTATGATCCTGGTCTGGACTCTCAGATCTGGTTATGATCCTGGTCTGGACTCTCAGATCTGGTTATGATCCTGGTCTGGACTCTCAGATCTGGTTATGATCCTGGTCTGGACTCTCAGATCTGGTTATGATCCTGGTCTGGACTCTCAGATCTGGTTATGATCCTGGTCTGGACTCTCAGATCTGGTTATGATCCTGGTCTGGACTCTCAGATCTGGTTATGATCCTGGTCTGGACTCTCAGATCTGGTTATGATCCTGGTCTGGACTCTCAGATCTGGTTATGATCCTGGTCTGGACTCTCAGATCTGGTTATGATCCTGGTCTGGACTCTCAGATCTGGTTATGATCCTGGTCTGGACTCATGTTTCGTGTGTTTCAGGTGAAGCAGATCATGGAGGAATCTGTGACCAAGAAGTTCGTCCACGAAGACAGTAGCCACATCATCGCCCTCTGCTGTGAGTGAACTACTACTACTACTACTACTACTACTACTACTACTACTACTACTACTACTTCTACTACTGATACTACTACTACTACTTCTACTACTACTACTACTACTACTACTGATGTTTTGACCTGCTTTATGTTTCTTATCTCAGAATCAGAATCAGAAAAGTTTTTATTGCCATATGAGTGAACAGGTTCACAACATGAGGAAACTGCTGCGGTACTTGGAGCGAAATGTAGACAAACACTAAACAGGCAACAAATAAAATAGAATAAAATAAAGTCGAAACGATAAGCTTTAATATAACAATAAAATGTACAAATTTACAAGAATATAACAGTGCAGGTAATGATCAGGGCCGAGGTTCCCGGGAGTCCAGATGCCGCAGGGTGAAGTGTAGAGAAATGTTCACATCTACAGACCTGTGGCTCTGTAGGCAAACTGCAGGGGGTCCAGGGGCCGAGAGGGTCCAGGGGCCGAGAGGGTCCAGGGGCCGTGAGGGTCCAGGGGCCGTGAGGGTCCAGGGGCTGACAGGGTCCAGGGGCCGTGAGGGTCCAGGGGCCGTGAGGGTCCAGGTCCCGTGAGGGTCCAGGGGCCGTGAGGGTCCAGGGGCCGTGAGGGTCCAGGGGCCGTGAGGGTCCAGGGGCCGAGAGGGTCCAGGGGCCGTGAGGGTCCAGGGGCCGTGAGGGTCCAGGGGCCGAGAGGGTCCAGGTGCCGTGAGGGTCCAAGGGCCGTGAGGGTCCAGGTGCCGTGAGGGTCCAGGGGCCGTGAGGGTCCAGGGGCCGTGAGGGTCCAGGTGCCGTGAGGGTCCAGGGGCCGTGAGGGTCCAGGGGCCGAGAGGGTCCAAGGGCCGTGAGGGTCCAGGTGCCGTGAGGGTCCAGGGGCCGTGAGGGTCCTGAGGTGGGGCAGAACCAGGCGCTCCAATGACTTCATGACCACAGATGTCAGAGCCACAGGTCTGGACTCGTTGAGTCCGGTGATCCTTGGCTTCTTGGGGACAGGGACAGTGGTGGAGGTTTTGAAGCACATGACAAACCTGCAGTGAAGAGTTGACACTGGGGCAGCTCGTTAGCACAGTGTCTCAGGGTGGCAGGGGAGACACCGTCTGGGCCAGGGGCTTTTCGGACATTCATCCTCGTGAACTGCTTCTTCACATCTGCCTCATGAATGTGAAAGGGTGGAGATGGCTCTGGTGAGGGGGAGGTGGGGGTGAGAGTCCGGGTCGTCTCTATTGTTGGGACGGTTGGAGGTGTGAGAGCTGCTTGATGCTCATCAAAACGACAGTAGAAGTCGTTAAGACTGTTGGCTAGGGACAGGTCGTCCGTGGAGTGTGGAGTTTTAGGTTTGTAGTTGGTGATTTTCCTAAAACTCCTCCACACAGAAGCCGAGTCGTCCTCTGAAATCTGCTGCTGCATATTCTCAGAGAACTGGTGTCTAACTGTGCCCACTCTGCTAAACCTGTACCTGGCGTCAGGTCGAGGTAGAGGTCTTTATCTCCACTTCTGAAAGCCTCACTTTTTTCTAGCCACAACCGTTTGAGTTTGGGAGTAAACCAGGGTTTGTCATTGTTATAACTCCCCCTGGTGGTGACGGCACAGTGCTGCTCGCAGAAGTGGATGTACGAGGTGACAGTGTCCGTGGACTCATCCAAACTGTCAGAGGCAGAACCCAGTGTCTGTCACTACTGGATTATCCACGTGAAACAAAAACGGACATAAAGCTGTGCGTGTGTGTCTGGTTTAGACCTGGTTTAGACCTGGTTTAGACCTGGTTTAGTCCTGGTTTAGTCCTGGTTTAGACCTGGTTTAGACCTGGTTTAGACCCGGTTTAGACCTGGTTTAGTCCTGGTTTAGTCCTGGTTTAGTCCTGGTTTAGACCTGGTTTAGACCTGGTTTAGACCCGGTTTAGACCTGGTTTAGTCTTGGTTTAGTCCTGGTTTAGTCCTGGTTTAGACCTGGTTTAGTCCTGGTTTAGTCCTGGTTTAGACCTGGTTTAGACCCGGTTTAGTCCTGGTTTAGTCCTGGTTTAGTCCTGGTTTAGACCTGGTTTAGTCCTGGTTTAGTCCTGGTTTAGACCTGGTTTAGACCCGGTTTAGACCTGGTTTAGTCCTGGTTTAGTCCTGGTTTAGTCCTGGTTTAGACCTGGTTTAGTCCTGGTTTAGACCTGGTTTAGACCTGGTTTAGTCCTGGTTTAGACCTGGTTTAGACCTGGTTTAGACCTGGTTTAGACCTGGTTTAGACCTGGTTTTGAGTGAGTTTTCTCAGATCCTTCAGATAAACAGCAGTGACTCATCCACAGTCCCAGTGGAGTCCTCGAAAACCTCTCCTCATCCCTGTCTCCTTCTCTCCTCATCCCTCTCTCTCTCTCCTCATCCCTGTCTCCTTCTCTCCTCATCCCTCTCTCTCTCTCCTCATCCCTGTCTCCTTCTCTCCTCATCCCTGTCTCCTTCTCTCCTCATCCCTGTCTCCTTCTCTCCTCATCCCTGTCTCCTTCTCTCCTCATCCCTGTCTCTCTCTCCTCATCCCTGTCTCTCTCTCTGTATGGATGGAGTGATGGTGGAGGGAGGGGCAGATGGGGCAGTCTCTCTCTCTCTCTTGCCTCCCTGCCCCGGGGCAGCTGTGGCGACAGAAGTTCAGCCTGTGTCATTATTCCCACAGTTCCTCTGCTGCACAGAGACTTTGGATTTACGTCGTGTTACAGTCAAGTCCAAACTACCTGAGCCCAGGGACCTGAGCCCAGGGACCTGAGCCCAGGGACCTGAGACCGAGACCTGAGCCCAGGGACCTGAGCCCAGGGACCTGAGCCCAGGACCTGAGCCCAGGGACCTGAGCCCAGGGACCTGAGCCCAGGGACCTGAGCCCAGGGACCTGAGACCGAGACCTGAGCCCAGGGACCTGAGCCCAGGGACCTGAGCCCAGGACCTGAGCCCAGGGACCTGAGCCCAGGGACCTGAGCCCAGGGACCTGAGCCCAGGGACCTGAGACCGAGACCTGAGCCCAGGACCTGAGCCCAGGGTCCTGAGCCCAGGGACCTGAGCCCAGGGACCTGAGCCCAGGGACCTGAGCCCAGGGACCTGAGCCCAGGGACCTGAGACCGAGACCTGAGCCCAGAGTCCTGACCGATATCCAATCCATCCACCGCCCCCTACCTCTGGAACTCTGGGTTTAAACCAGGTCTAAACCAGGTCTAAACCAGGTCTAAACCAGGTCTACACCAGGTCTAAACCAGGTCTAAACCAGAGTCTAAACCAGGTCTAAACCAGAGTCTAAACCAGGTCTAAACCAGAGTCTAAACCAGGTCTAAACCAGGTCTAAACCAGGTCTAAACCAGGTCTACACCAGGACTAAACCAGGACTAAACCGGGTCTAAACCAGGTCTAAACCAGGTCTAAACCAGGTCTACACCAGGACTAAACCAGGACTAAACCGGGTCTAAACCAGGTCTAAACCAGGTCTAAACCAGGTCTAAACCAGGTCTACACCAGGACTAAACCAGGACTAAACCGGGTCTAAACCAGGTCTAAACCAGGTCTAAACCAGGTCTACACCAGGACTAAACCAGGACTAAACCGGGTCTAAACCAGGTCTAAACCAGGTCTAAACCAGGTCTACACCAGGTCTAAACCAGGTCTAAACCAGAGTCTAAACCAGGTCTAAACCAGAGTCTAAACCAGGTCTAAACCAGGTCTACACCAGAGTCTAAACCAGGTCTAAACCAGGTCTAAACCAGAGTCTAAACCAGGTCTAAACCAGAGTCTAAACCAGGTCTAAACCAGGTCTACACCAGAGTCTAAACCAGGTCTAAACCAGGTCTAAACCAGGTCTAAACCAGGTCTAAACCAGGTCTACACCAGGTCTAAACCAGGTCTAAACCAGAGTCTAAACCAGGTCTAAACCAGAGTCTAAACCAGGTCTAAACCAGGTCTAAACCAGGTCTAAACCAGGTCTACACCAGAGTCTAAACCAGGTCTAAACCAGGTCTAAACCAGGTCTAAACCAGGTCTAAACCAGGTCTACACCAGAGTCTAAACCAGGTCTACACCAGAGTCTAAACCAGGTCTAAACCAGGTCTAAACCAGGTCTAAACCAGGTCTAAACCAGGTCTAAACCAGGTCTAAACCAGGTCTGTTTCAGTTTCGGTGCAGATTTCCGACACCAGTGTTCACGTCCACCATTACAACCCACATTTTTATTTTTATCCCGCCGATTATAATGTAAAAATTGTAATATTTAATGTTTTAAAAGTGTCTGGAGCTAAAGCGGGTCTGAGCGTCACTCGTTTCACGTTTTAAAACAAAACCTTCTTTCGCTCTTCGTCTCCTTCGGCCCAGATCTCCCCGTTTAATCTGGTTTTGTGAATGAGGCTGGAGTTAAAATGGAGCCGGAGGTCGGAGCGGTGACATCACCCCCCCTCACAACCGCGTTACCGTGACGATGACTCCATCACACCGTGGCCTCATGGGAAATGTAGTCTCCTGTAGTCCTGCCTCTTCTTTAGGTCTGGTTTGAATCCTCCCTGAACCGGTCCGTCCTGAACCCGCTCTGGTCTCCTTCACCGGTCTAAACGTCAGAGCTGAAAAGGTCAAACGCTAACGAAGTGCCGAGTTAGCGCCCGAGTTAGCGCCCGAGTTAGCGCCGTGCTAATGAACTCCTGACAGCTCAGGTCTGTGAGTGATGATGGTGGAGACTTTAACCCCTGAAGACCTGAGGGCAGTTTTAGTACATTTCTCCTCGCCTGGATTTGTTTCTTAATTCTGCTTTTAAAACTGCCCCTTTTACCCCTAATGAAGTGTTCTACCTCCTTTTGTTCAGTCCAACCTGTTATTTCACAATCTGCTGCTGTAGTTGTGTCATGAGGCTGTGAGAAAAGCTACAGGACCAGAAATAGAGATGAAAAACCCACAGCAAACATGTAGAAACAACTTTTTGGACATAAAAAATGCTTAATTTAGGGCCTGAGCTACAAAAATGCAAAATCTCAAGTCTGTAAGTAAATAAAAAATCTCCTTATTGCCCTAAAAACAAAAAAAGTGCAGTGGCTCCATGACTTTCCTGGTCCAGTCCTGGAAACAGCTCCTGTCAGGTCCAGGGCCAGAGCCACAGCACTTCTGCATTTCCAGGGTGGAAATTACATTTGGATTTGTTCATTTGGACTGAAATAAACCTTTAAATAAAAATAGAAAGAGATGCACAATTACACACACCAAGATGTGTCATTTTCCATGTGTGTGAGAATTAACTCCACTTAGAGCGACTTTTTCCCTCGTTCTAAACACACACAGTCAGAGGAGTCGACCATCTTGACTCACTTCACTCTTTGGCAAAGTTTGGCTCGATCAAAATGGACGGAGCGCATGAGTTTGGGGAAAACAAAGTTCCTGTTGGACACTCGTTTTGCTCCCGTCATCACACAGCGTGAGTGTGACGTAGGATAAAGCCGCAGAAATGTACGGAAACCTCTATGTCTGCACTTTCAGAGGGGAAAAGGAAGTTTCTGTCTTTTACCGTTACAAAGTTCTGCGCGGTTATAGAAAACATATTCCTCTGTGTCGTGTACGATGTCGTAGGACTTCGAGGGTTAAACGAGGAGACGAGTCCCTTTAAGAGTTTCTGTAGAACTGGAGCCTCTGGAGGATCTACACCTCGATGTTCTCGGGGCTCCAGAGGCTCCAGCAGCTTCAAATACCTGTTTGTGCTTTGTAACGGCATTTCAGCAGCTGCGCTCTTAATCCGAGTATTTGTCTGGCACAAACTTCTTCATTGTGCCTTTATCTGCACAAATCTGTGCGCTCTGAATCTCACACAAATCTCTTAATACGATGATCACGGTTTTCACACCTTGTCCAAGATATTCAACTATTTCAGGCTTTTCAGCACTGGACAGATCCTTTTTCTTTCCCATGTTGCTTGAGTCTGGAGCTCTGGAACGTCCTTCAGTCATTTAGTCGGACTCACCGGACAAACTCGATTTCACCCAAAGAACCTGAGACAGAAAACCATCCACGACTTCACTGGAAAACTAAATATTTTACCTTCATGACACTAAAACATACTTTGCAGAATAATTTGGAACGCCGTGTAAACCAGGACTAAACCAAACTAAACCAGGTCCAAACTAGGATTAAACCAAGTCTAAACTAGGACTAAAGCAGATCAAAAGTGGGTCTAATTCAGGTCTAAACCAGGACTAAAGCAGATCTAAAGCAGGTCCTAAACCAGGACTAAAGCAGGTCTAATTCAGGACTAAGTCGGGTCTAAAGTGGGTCTAATTCAGGTCTAAAGCAGGACTAAGTCAGGTCTAAAGTGGGTCTAATTCAGGTCTAAAGCAGGACTAAGTCGGGTCTAAAGTGGGTCTAATTCAGGTCTAAAGCAGGACTAAGTCAGGTCTAAAGTGGGTCTAATTCAGGTCTAAACCAGGACTAAGTCGGGTCTAAAGTGGGTCTAATTCAGGTCTAATTCAGGTCTAAAGCAGGTCTAAACCAGGTCTGACTCAGGTCTAATCCGGGGTCTTGTTGTGCAGAGTCGACACGTCAGATCAGGTCTCCCCGTCGGAGCCGTCTCCATGGAAACGCAGGATTCAGACCGAACGCACTTCCCAGAAAATCGACAAATTTAGAAACAGACCCCCCCCACCACCTCTCTTCTCCATCTCCCTCTCTTCTCCATCTCCCTCTCTTCTCCATCTCTCCCTCTCTTCTCCATCTCCCTCTCTTCTCCATCTCCCTCTCTCCCTATCTTCTCCATCTCTCCCTCTCTTCTCCATCTCTCCCTCTCTTCTCCATCTCCCTCTCTCTCTCTCTTCTCCACCTCTCCCTCTCTTCTCCATCTCTCCCTCTCTTCTTCATCTCCCTCTCTTCTCCATCCCTCCCTCTCTTCTCCATCTCCCTCTCTTCTCCATCTCCCTCTCTTCTCCATCTCTCCCTCTCTTCTCCATCTCCCTCTCTTCTCCATCTCTCCCTCTCTTCTCCATCTCCCTCTCTTCTCCATCTCCCTCTCTTCTCCATCTCTCCCTCTCTTCTTCATCTCCCTCTCTTCTCTATCTCTCCCTCTCTTCTCCCTCTCCCTCTCTTCTCCACCTCCCTCTCTTCTCCACCTCCCTCTCTTCTCCATCTCTCTTTTTCTGCCTTTCCTCTTAACTGTTCCTGACTCCTCCTCCCTTTCTTTGTCTCCTTCCTCCTGCTCCTCTTTTTTTCCCTCCTTTTTATTCTTTCTCTCCCTCTTTCTCTCCCTCTCGCTCTATCCCCATTCACTGTTTCTAGACTTTGTGATCTCTTCTTTTATCTCTCCCTCTCTTTCCCTCTCTCTCCTCCCTTTTTTTATTTCTCTCTCTTTCCCTCTCTCTCCTCCCTTCTTTTATTTCTCTCTCTTTCCCTCTCTTCTCTCCTCCATCCCCAATTCCAGGGCAATAAGTTCTTCTCGTTCTTCAGTCGTTTCTGCGATTCCTTTTCCAGTTGGATATTTTGCCGCAATTGTCCCGTTTACATGAGACCTTTAAATCCCATTAAAAATAAATAATTTCAGAATAAAAGTTAATTCAGATTTAAAAAGACCATGTAAACACTTAATTCCTAAAGTTTATTCGGATTTAAACTTAATTCCGAATTAACTGGGTGGTTTATTCCGTTCTTAAATCCGGTTTAAATTATTCCTCGATCGTGTAAACGTTTATTCCGCTTAAAATAATTCCGGTCGTTCATGCGAAAGATCCCGATGTTTCCTGTTAACACCGTGGGCCGTCCTCCCGAGTTATCCCGAGTTATCCCGAGTTATCCCGAGTTATCCTGAGTTATCCCGAGTTATCCCGAGTTATCCTGAGTTATCCCGAGTTATCCCGAGTTATCCGAGTTATCCGAGTTATCCCGAGTTATCCCGAGTTATCCCGAGTTATCCGAGTTATCCGAGTTATCCCGAGTTATCCGAGTTATCCCGAGTTATCCGAGTTATCCCGAGTTATCCCGAGTTATCCCGAGTTATCCGAGTTATCCCGAGTTATCCCGAGTTATCCCGAGTTATCCCGAGTTATCCGAGTTATCCTGAGTTATCCGAGTTATCCAGAGTTATCCCAAGTTATCCTGAGTTATCCTGAGTTATCCCGAGTTATCCAGAGTTATCCGAGTTATCCAGAGTTATCCGAGTTATCCTGAGTTATCCGAGTTATCCAGAGTTATCCGAGTTATCCCGAGTTATTCCGAGTTATCCCGAGTTATCCTGAGTTATCCAGAGTTATCCGAGTTATCCAGAGTTATCCTAGTTATCCCGAGTTATCCCGAGTTATCCGAGTTATCCTGAGTTATCCGAGTTATCCAGAGTTATCCCGAGTTATCCGAGTTATCCAGAGTTATCCTGAGTTATCCAGAGTTATCCGAGTTATCCAGAGTTATCCTGAGTTATCCGAGTTATCCGAGTTATCCAGAGTTATCCTGAGTTATCCCGAGTTATCCTGAGTTATCCGAGTTATCCAGAGTTATTCCGAGTTATCCCGAGTTATCTGTGTTATCCCGAGTTATCCTGAGTTATCCAGAGTTATCCGAGTTATCCAGAGTTATTCCGAGTTATCCCGAGTTATCTGTGTTATCCCGAGTTATCCTGAGTTATCCCGAGTTATCCAGAGTTATCCGAGTTATCCAGAGTTATTCCGAGTTATCCCGAGTTATCTGTGTTATCCCGAGTTATCCGAATTATCCAGAGTTATCCGAGTTATCCCGAGTTAGTGTTGCGAGCGTGGTTATAGTGCTGGGGGCGGAGTTATAGTGCTGGGGGCGGGGTTATAGTGCTGGGGGCTTGGTTATAGTGCTGGGGGCGGGGTTATAGTGATGGGGGCGGGGTTATAGTGCTGGGGGCGTGGTTACAGTGCTGGGGGCGGGGTTATAGTGCTGGGGGCGTGGTTATAGTGCTGGGGGCGGGGTTATAGTGACCCACCTCCATAAAAAGTCATGAGGGAAAAGAGGTAAGAGTTCACCTCAGCCCGGAGCAGAAGCTCTGAGTTCAGTCACAGCAGCAGCAACAGCGGTAAAGACTCGGTAAAGACTCGGTAAAGACTCGGTAAAGACTCGGTAAAGACTCGGTAAAGACTCGATAAAGACTCGGTAAAGACTCGGTAAAGACTCGATAAAGACTCGGTAAAGACTCGGTAAAGACTCGATAAAGACTCGGTAAAGACTCGATAAAGACTCGATAAAGACTCGGTAAAGACTCGATAAAGACTCGGTAAAGACTCGGTAAAGACTCGATAAAGACTCGGTAAAGACTCGATAAAGACTCGGTAAAGACTCGGTAAAGACTCGGTAAAGACTCGATAAAGACTCGATAAAGACTCGATAAAGACTCGATAAAGACTCGGTAAAGACTCGATAAAGACTCGGTAAAGACTCGATAAAGACTCGGTAAAGACGCGATAAAGACTCGGTAAAGACTCGGTAAAGACTCGGTAAAGATTCGGTAAAGACTTGATAAAGACTCGGTAAAGACTCGATAAAGACTCGGTAAAGACTCGGTAAAGACTCGGTAAAGACTCGGTAAAGACTCGGTAAAGACTCGATAAAGACTCGATAAAGACTCGGTAAAGACTCGGTAAAGACTCGGTAAAGACTCGGTAAAGACTCGGTAAAGACTCGGTAAAGACTCGGTAAAGACTCGATAAAGACTCGATAAAGACTCGGTAAAGACTCGATAAAGACTCGGTAAAGACTCGGTAAAGACTCGATAAAGACTCGGTAAAGACTCGATAAAGACTCGGTAAAGACTCGGTAAAGACTCGGTAAAGACTCGATAAAGACTCGATAAAGACTCGATAAAGACTCGATAAAGACTCGGTAAAGACTCGATAAAGACTCGATAAAGACTCGATAAAGACTCGGTAAAGACGCGATAAAGACTCGGTAAAGACTCGGTAAAGACTCGGTAAAGATTCGGTAAAGACTTGATAAAGACTCGGTAAAGACTCGATAAAGACTCGGTAAAGACTCGATAACGACTCGGTAAAGACTCGGTAAAGACTCGAGAAAGACTCGAGAAAGACTCGGTAAAGACTTGGTAAAGACTCGGTAAAGACTCGGTAAAGACTCGATAAAGACTCGGTAAAGACTCTGTAAAGACTCGAGAAAGACTCGATAAAGACTCGGTAAAGACTTGGTAAAGACTCGGTAAAGACTCGGTAAAGACTCGATAAAGACTCGGTAAAGACTCGGTAAAGACTCGGTAAAGACTCGGTAAAGACTCGGTAAAGACTCGATAAAGACTCGGTAAAGACTCGATAAAGACTCGATAAAGACTCGGTAAAGACGCGATAAAGACTCGGTAAAGACTCGGTAAAGACTCGGTAAAGATTCGGTAAAGACTTGATAAAGACTCGGTAAAGACTCGATAAAGACTCGGTAAAGACTCGATAACGACTCGGTAAAGACTCGGTAAAGACTCGAGAAAGACTCGAGAAAGACTCGGTAAAGACTTGGTAAAGACTCGGTAAAGACTCGGTAAAGACTCGATAAAGACTCGGTAAAGACTCGGTAAAGACTCGAGAAAGACTCGATAAAGACTCGGTAAAGACTTGGTAAAGACTCGGTAAAGACTCGGTAAAGACTCGATAAAGACTCGGTAAAGACTCGGTAAAGACTCGGTAAAGACTCGGCAAAGACTCGATAAAGACTCGGTAAAGACTCGATAAAGACTCGGTAAAGACTCGGTAAAGACTCGGTAAAGACTCGGTAAAGACTCGGTAAAGACTCGGGACTCACTGGAGCTGCGGCTGGTCCCGGTTCAGTGCAGCACATCGTCAGAAGGGTGAAACTAACCTCACGATGGTCAGATACACAGATACACAGATACAGACCCCCTAACGACAAACCGAGATGACAGAAAAGCCGGGAGCAGCTGAAGTGTGGGTTTTCTTCCCAAAGACGGAAATACGTTTGTGTCGCTGTCCAATCAGAACCTTCCCCACCCCCAGACGCTGAGCCCCATTAAATAAATCCAATTTAACATGTTTCCATGGAAACCTTAATTCAGGATTATTATTTCCATGTAAACATGAAGGAGAATAATTTAATTCTGATCTATTTAATTCAGATTTAAAATTCTCATGTCCAGAACAGAGAACGTGATAAACGAAGATCAGAGCGAGAAACAACGCTCCATAGTGACGCTTATTTCTCCCGGAAGATAAACATCGATGAAGTTTTGGTTGGTTTGCGGATGTGAAAGGAAAACACTGGAGTCCGTCTGCTACAGAAGAACGATTTTAGTGCGGAAAAAATAATCGAACTAACGGAGTAAAAGTGCCCGACGTTATTTGAATAAAATTCTCATAAAGTCTGTGTGTTCCTCAGTTAAACCTCATGTTCCTCTGAGTCAAACATGAAGCTAATCTCCACCTTAGCTCCGTTAGCTCTGTTAGCGTTGTTAGCTCTGTTAGCTCTGTTAGCGCTGTTAGCTCTGTTTGCTCTGTTTGCTCTGTTTGCTCTGTTTGCTCTGTTTGCTCTGTTAGCGTTAGCGGCTAATCTGCGCTCAGGTCTCTCTGACACGATCGCACTTTTATCTTTTTTAGTTTAGTTAAAGTTTAAAAGTGTAAATCCTCCTGATCTTTAGTTAAAGCTGCGTTTAAAGAGGCGGCGTTTCCGTTACCTTCAGTTTTAGCTGTAACACAGCGCGTGCAGAGGCTGTTTCCATGGAGACGGGCAGGTTAAGCCGTGGGTCGGATCTGTGGAGACGCGGCCCCCGCTCAGTCGATGCCGCGTGGGTTTTTCCAGACGTTTCCCGTCGATAAAAACTCAAAATCCCACGGAGATAATTGCGTTTAATGTTACACCGTGGGACATTTTAGACAAAGCAGAGACATCTCCATGGAAACGGGTAATAAATGTTCCGTAGTGCAGCTTTCCAAAGTGATCTCATGGACACAGAACTAAACTGGGACTAAACCAGAACTAAACCAGGACTAAACCAGGACTAAACCAGGAATAAACCAGGACTAAATTAGGACTAAACCAGGACTAAACCAGGACTAAACCAGGACTAAACTAGGACTAAACCAGGACTAAACCAGGACTAAACCAGGACTAAACCAGGAATAAACCAGGACTAAATTAGGACTAAACCAGGACTAAACCAGGACTAAACTAGGACTAAACCAGGACTAAACTAGGACTAAACCAGGACTAAACCAGGAATAAACCAGGACTAAATTAGGACTAAACCAGGACTAAACTAGGACTAAACCAGGACTAAACCAGGACTAAACCAGGACTAAACCAGGACTAAAGCAGGACTAAACTAGGACTAAACCAGGACTAAACTAGGACTAAACCAGGTCTAAAGCGGGACTAAAGCGGGACTAAAGCAGGACTAAACCAGGACTAAACCAGGTCTAAAGCGGGACTAAACCAGGACTAAACCAGGACTAAACCAGGTCTAAAGCGGGACTAAAGCGGGACTAAAGCAGGACTAAACCAGGACTAAACCAGGTCTAAAGCGGGACTAAAGCAGGACTAAACCAGGGTTAAACCAGGACTAAACCAGGACTAAACTAGGACTAAACCAGGACTAAACCAGGTCTAAACCAGGTCTAAACACTCGAGTCCTGTTCGGTTCACGTCAGAGGAATTACTTCACATGAGCCTAATGTGGTGGAAAAAACACGGATCTGGATGCGGTCGCCGTGACGACGCGGATGACCCCGTGACCTCTGCCCCCCCCCCCCAGGTATAAATAAACCCCGAACCGTGAGAACGAAGGAGCGATCTATAAAAGGTTAAATCGATGTGGCAGTGGTTCTGACTCCTCCTCTCAGTCGCCACGTTTACGTTTACGAAGTATTGCTTGATTTTCAGCACCAGTCCACAGGGGCTTTTAGAAAAGTTTGCACAATTCAAGTTACAATTTAAAATGTGAAAATTTCATATGTTAAGATTGTGTGAAGAATTCTGTCCTGACTTCAGCCACTGTTTTAATCCTCTGCTGAAGATGTTCATGTCAGTCTGGAGTTTGAGGTGAGGGACAGTTCCACAGTCTGGTGCTTCAGAGGAGGAGGTGGATGTTCTGAACCCCGGGCCTGAGCAGGGACAGTTCCACAGTCTGGTGCTTCAGAGGAGGAGGTGGATGTTCTGAACCCTGGGCCTGAGCAGGGACAGTTCCACAGTCTGGTGCTGCAGAGGAGGAGGTGGAT
>CM068357.1:3652163-3697163 GCA_034769755.1 Odontamblyopus lacepedii
GTTACCGTGGCAACACAGCAGAGCACGTGGGGATCTCCCGAGACGCTTCCTCCTCTCCCTCCCTCTCTCTCTCCCTCTCTCTCTCTCTCCTCCTCTTCTTCTCTCTTCTGCACTTTTCCCTCTGTTCATTTTGACTTTTCATTCAAGTATTATTTTAGTTCCTGTTTTTGTCAATGTTAAAGCTGCACTACGTAACATTTCCTCCACCTGTTTTTCCACATGGAGACGTTACACAGTGTGGCATTACTCAGAGACAAATGCAGAGTTACAGGTCAGATCTGTGGTGCGGCGACGCTGCTGCTGCCGCCGCCTGTTTTTAAAGGTGTTTTTCAGGTATCACTTTACAGAGAAAAGAATTAGACAAAGAAAAGTTCCACAGTGCAGCTTTAAAGCTCAGAGGAGTCCGATCAGCGTAGTGATCCTGTGTTAATATAAAAATTTAAGACCAAAATGACGAGGCCACAGCTGCAGGTCCAGAGGGACGAGCCAGAAGATCCCAGTGTGAGTCCATGGGGAAAAGGGAGAGAAGGAGCCGGAAGAGCCTCCTGGAGCACTTCCTGTTTGGCAAGCGGTGGCTAACGGGCTAGCTTAGTCCACTCATATCATAGAACTACAATAAAATCTGGAAGATGAATCCAAGATGGCGCCCTGTTGTTTTCAATGGCCTGTGCTCATTGACATGACTTCAAAAAAGATTTTCATTTCCACATTTACTTCCTTGTTTGCAGCACGTGTGGCGCAGTTCTGACCAATGAGAGCGCGAGCTGCTGAGCGGAGCTAGCGCGGGCTCAGAGCGGGGCTAAGCTAACTCTTACAAACGCTGATTTTTAGGCACTTTGACCATTAAATTTTTTTTAAAAGTTCATATTGTAAAAATACAGAAGAATCCTACAAAATCCGACCTTTCTGAAAGCTGTGGACGCCCTGTCAGCCGAACACGGGCAGTTTGATTTCTCAAAAAATGCTCTGTGCTTCCACGGGAGACTTTTTCCTGAGCTGCAGCTGCGTTACCTCGTTCAGCCACATGTCAATCACAGACAGAGGGGGCGGGGCTTATCTAGCTCTTATTACACATCCATGACTCATGTATACGGACTATGGTTTGACCTCTGACCTCTGCCTGCCCCCAGCAGTGGAGTCGTTTTGCATAGTGTTTGACCTCTGCCCTCTGTGTTTGACCTCTGACCTCTGTGTTTGACCTCTGCCCTCTGTGTTTGACCTCTGCCCTCTGCGTTTGACCTCTGCCCTCTGCGTTTGACCTCTGACCTCTGTGTTTGACCTGTGCCCTCTGTGTTTGACCTCTGACCTCTGCGTTTGACCTCTGCCCTCTGTGTTTGACCTCTGACCTCTGCGTTTGACCTCTGACCTCTGACCTCTCCCCCAGCGGCGGTGGAGTCCTGCCTCGGGCACCTGCTGAAGCGTCGAGCGGCCGGTTTCCTGCGCAGCGACAAAACGGCGGCGCTTTTCACCAAAGTGGGAAAAGTTTATGACGTCGCTGCAGAAATTTGCACCAAAGTCCAGGAACAACTGAACCAGCAGAGCGAACTCAGCAGGTACTACGAGTACTACGAGTACTACGAATACTACTACTACTACTACTACTACTACTACTACTACTACTACTACTACTACTACTACTACTACTACTACTACTACTGCTACTACTACTACTGCTACTACTACTGCTACTACTACTGCTACTACTACTACTGCTACTACTACTACTACTACTACTGCTACTACTACTGCTACTACTACTACTGCTACTACTACTGCTACTACTACTGCTACTACTGCTACTACTACTACTACTACTGCTACTACTACTGCTACTACTACTACTGCTACTACTACTACTACTGCTGCTACTACTACTACTACTACCACCCGCTACCACTACTACTACCGCTACCACTACTACTACCGCCACTACCACCGTGCTACCACTACCACTGCCATCATCACCACTGCACTACTACCACTGCTACCACTATCATCACCGCCAATACTACCACTGCTACCACCTACTACTTCGCCACTACCACTACCACCGCCATCACTACCACCACCATCACTACCACCACTGCCACTACCATCACTACTACACACTACAATACCACCACCACCACTACTACCACTGCCACTGTTACTACCACCACCGCTACTATCACACCATCATCATCACCACCACCACCACCGCCACTACCACCACCACTACCACCGGCCACCGCTACCACCACCGCTACTACCATCACCACCACCACCATCACCACCTACCGCCACTACCATCAATCACCACCGCATCACTACCACCGCCATACCACTACCACCGCTACTACCACTACCACCACCACCGCTACCACCGCCACCGCCATACCACACCACCGCCACTACCACTACCACCACCGCCCACTACCACCGCTACCATCATTAACTACCATCATCGCCACCGCCATCGCTACCACTACCACTGCTACCACTATCGCTACCATCACTACCACTTCACCACTACTACCGCTACCACCACCACCGCCACCACCATCCGCCACTACCTACCACCGCCATACCATCATACCACTGCCATCACCACCACCACCACCACTGCTACCACCGCCACTGCCACTACTACTACCGCTACTACCACCATCACCATCATCACTACCACCGCCATTACCACCACCGCCACTACCACCGCTACCACCGCCACTACCACTACCACTCACCATGCTACCACCACTCGCCACCTACCACTACCGCTACCATCATCATCTACCGCTTCGCCACCACTACCATCACTGCCACTACTACCACTGCTACTGCTACTACTACCACCGCTCACTACTACCGCCACCACTACTACTGCTACTACTACCACTACTACTGCCACCATCACATTACTACTACTACCACTGCCACCACTACCACTGCTACCACTACCACTACTCGCCACCACTACTGCTACCACCACCACCGCTACTACTACCATCACTTCTACTACCACTATCGCCACTACTGCCTACTGCTACCACCGCCACTGCTACCACTACCGCTATCGTCACCAATACCGACTACTGCCACTACCTACTGCCACTACACTATCATACTGCTACTGCCACTGCTACCACACTATACACTACTACTGGCCACTACTACCACTGCTACCATTATTACCACCGCCACTACTAATACCGCCACTGCTACCACCGGCTACTGCTACCACTACCACTGCCACCACCACCACCACCACTACTGCTACCACTGCCACTACACTACCACCGGCCTACTACTACCATGCCACTACCACTGCCACCGCCACTACACTACCATCACTGCTACCACCACTGCCACCACTACTGCCACCACTACTACCGCCACTACCACCACTGTACCACTACTACCACCGCTACCACTACATTACCACCGCTACTACCACCGCCATTACCACTCGCTACCACTAATCATCACTGCTACTACTACTACCACTACTACTCGGCCACTACTGCCACCGCTACTACCACTACCGCCACTGCCACCACCACCACTCACCACTGCCACTGCCACTACCACTGCTACTACCACTGCCATCATCATCACCACTACTACCACCGCTACCACCATCACCACCGCCAACTACCCACGACCACCACCGCTACTACCACCGCCACTACCACTACCACCTACTGCCATCGCTACTGCACTGCCACCTAATACCACTGCCATCATCACTCATCACCATCACTACCATCACCGCTACTACTACTACTACCACTGCTACCGCTACCGCCACTACCACTGCCATCTACTACCGCTACTACCACTACCACCACCACCACCACCGCCACTACCACCGCCACTGCCATCCGCCACCGCTACTACCACTGCCATCATCACTACCATCACTGCCACCGCTACCACCACTGCCACTGCTACTGCCATCGCCACCACTACCATCGCTACCACCACTACCACTACTACCACTACCACCGCCACCACCAATACCACTACTACTGCCACCACCACCTGCCACCACCACCGCTACGCATCATCACTACCATCACCGCCTACCACCACCGCTACTACCGCTACCATCACTACCACCGCTACCTACCACTGCCACTACTACCACCGCCACTACCACCACTACCTGCCGCCACCATCACTACCACCACCATCACTACCACTACCACCACTGCCACTGCTACTACCACTGCTACCACTACCGCCGCCACTACTACTACCGCTACTACCATCAATACTACTACCGCTACCATCATCATCATCACTACCTACCCGCCACTACCACCACCGCTACCACTACCACGCCACTACTACCACCGCCATCCACCATCACCACCGCTACCACCATCTACCACTACCGCTACCACTGCTACCGCTACCACCACTGCTACCGCTACTATACCGACGCTACCATCACAATACCACTACCAGCTACCACCATCACCACTACCAGCCTACCGCCACTGCCACCACCACTGCTACCACCACTGCCACTACCACTACTACCACCACTACCACCGCCACCACCACCACTGCCACCGCTACCACCGCTACCGCCTACTACCACCGCCACTACCACCACGACCACTACCGGCTACCACCACCGCTACTACTACCACCAACTACTGCTACCGCCACCGCTACCACTACCGCCACCACTACTACTACCTACCACCTGCTACTACCATCACTACATCACTGCCACCGCCACCGCTACCACCACTACTGCTACTACTACCGCCATCATCACTACTCACTACCACCGCCTACCACCACCGCTACCGCTACCGCCATCTGCTACTACATCTACCGCTACCACTACCGCCATCATCATACTACCGCCACTGCTACTACCACTGCTACCGCCATTACTGCCACTGCTACTACTACTGCTACTCACTACTTCACGACCATCACTGCTACTACCATCATTACTCACTACTACTACCACTACTACTACTGCCATCACTACTACTACTACTGCTACTACTACTACTACTACTACTACTGCTACTACTACTGCTACTACTACTACTACTACTACTACTACTACTACTGCTACTACTACTGCTACTACTACTATTACTACTACTACGACTGCTGCTACTACTACTACTGCTACTACTACTGCTACTACTACTACTACTACTACTACTACTACTACTGCTACTACTACTGCTACTACTACTACTGAACCAGCAGAAAGAACAGAACAGAGCAGGTACTACTACATGTACTACAACTACAAGTACTACAAGTACTACGGTACAACAAATACTGCTACTATACTACCCTCTGTCCCTCTCCTCTGGGTGGTTCTCCCCAGACGCTTCCTCCTCTCACATTAGCAGCATTAACCCCCCCCCTTCTCATTACTGCGGTTTCCACGGCAACTGATGAGGGGAACACCAAAGAGCATCATGGGAAAACCACAGAGACGGACTCAGGATGAGAAAATGATTTGAGGAAATGTTACGACAGCGGATTATAAATACTACAAATACTACAACAAATACTACTAGTACTGCAAATACTACAAATACTACAAATACTACAACAAATACTACTAGTACTGCAAATACTACAAATACTACAAATACTACAACAGATACTACTAGTACTGCAAATACTACAAATACTGCTACAAATACTACAAATACTACAACAGATACTACAAATACTACAAATACTACAACAAATACTAGTACTACAAATACTACAAATACTACAACAGATACTACTAGTACTACAAATACTGCAAATACTACAAATACTACAAATACTACAACAAATACTACTAGTACTGCAAATACTACAAATACTACAAATACTACAACAGATACTACTAGTACTGCAAATACTACAAATACTACAACAGATACTACTAGTACTGCAAATACTACAAATACTACAAATACTACAACAGATACTACTAGTACTGCAAATACTACAAATACTGCTACAAATACTACAAATACTACAACAGATACTACTACTACTACAAATACTACAACAAATACTAGTACTGCAAATACTACAAATACTACAACAGATACTACTAGTACTACAAATACTACAACAAATACTACTACTACTACAAATACTACAAATACTACTACAAATATACTACTACTACTACTTCAAATACTACAAATACTACAAGTACTACTACTACTACAAATAGCACAAATACTACAACTACTACAAATACTACAACTACAAATACTACAAATACTACAAATACTCATAGTACTACATGGAACTGCTAAGACTTATGATCCCGGTCTGGTCCTCGTGGTTAGACCAGTTATGATCCCGGTCTGGTCCTCGTGGTTAGACCGGTTATGATCCCGGTCTGGTCCTCATGGTTAGACCGGTTATGATCCCGGTCTGGTCCTCGTGGTTAGACCGGTTATGATCCCGGTCTGGTCCTCATGGTTAGACCGGTTATGATCCCGGTCTGGTCCTCGTGGTTAGACCGGTTATGATCCCGGTCTGGTCCTCATGGTTAGACCGGTTATGATCCCGGTCTGGTCCTTGTGGTTAGACCGGTTATGATCCCGGTCTGGTCCTCGTGGTTAGACCGGTTATGATCCCGGTCCGGTCTCTTCGGGGGGCGGGGGAGTCGGGGATGAGGTAATGATGGAGCTGTGAAAGTCGTGACTGAAAATTCTGCTTCAACGAACGACAGAGAGGAAAGAAAAGAGGGAGGAAGGAAGGAGAGAGGGAGGAAAGAAGAGAGAGGAGAGAGGGAGGAAAGAAGAGAGAGGAGAGAGGGAGGAAAGAAGGGAGGAAAGGAGAGAGGGAGGAAAGAAGAGAGAGGAGAGAGGGAGGAAAGAAGGGAGGAAAGGAGAGAGGGAGGAAAGAAGAGAGAGGAGAGAGGGAGGAAAGAAGGGAGAGGAGAGAGGGAGGAAAGGAGAGAGAGGGAGGAAAGAAGGGAGGAAAGGAGAGAGAGGGAGGAAAGAAGGGAGGAAAGGAGAGAGGGAGGAAAGAAGAGAGAGGAGAGAGGGAGGAAAGGAGAGAGAGGGAGGAAAGAAGGGAGGAAAAGAGAGAGAGGGAGGAAAGAAGAGGGGGGGAGGAAAGAAGGGAGGACAGGAGAGAGGGAGGAAAGGAGTGAGTGTTTAATGGTCTTCGTTTTCTCCTCGTGTTCGTGTGTCGTCCCGCAGACGGAGCCAGAGCGTGTCCTCGTCCCATGAGCCTTTGCGGCGTCAGGCCTCGTCCTCGTCCTGCAGAGCTCCGCCCCCTCTGTCGCCTCAGGCCG
The DNA here is from genome assembly GCA_034769755.1 of Odontamblyopus lacepedii. NCBI lineage: Eukaryota > Metazoa > Chordata > Actinopteri > Gobiiformes > Gobiidae > Odontamblyopus > Odontamblyopus lacepedii. The sequence goes on from CM068357.1 coordinate 3,659,443, forward strand.
TCCGTCACATCTGGATCCGGACGGCGCTTTTCGAGAAAGTCCTGGACAAGATCATCCAGTACATCGTGGACAACTCCAGGTCTGTCAAATACTACTACAAGTACTACAAGTACTACTACAAGTACTACAAGTACTACTACAAGTACTACTACAAGTACTACTACAAGTATTACTACAAGTACTACAAGTACTACAAATACTACTACAAGTACTACTACAAGTACTACTACAAGTACTACTACAAGTACTTCTACAAGTACTACAAGTACTACTACTAATATTGCTACAAATACTACTACAAATACTACTACAAATACTACAAGTACTACTACAAGTACTACTACAAGTACTACTACAAGTACTACAAGTACTACTACAAATACTACTACAAATGCTACTACTACGACTGCTACTACAACTAATACTACAAGTACTACTACTACTACTACTACTACTACTACTACTACAAATACTGTTACTACTAAAAATATCATGCAGCTATCGTACTCTTCTCTAGATCTGGTTATGATCCTAGTCTAGACCCTTCTGTAGACCGGTTGTGATCCTGGTCCAGTCCTTGTGTTTAGTCCGGTTATGATCCTGGTAACAGATAGTGCAGTGACATCACGCTGGGGGTGTCCTACGTGTGCTTCTGTGGCAGGATGTTTCTGTAGTTACCACGGAGACACAATTAGCAAACGCAGCCAAAAAAGTCTGAAGATTGTCGCGAAAATTCAAGAAAAGACACAAAATTTAAGACAAGACAAACAAGATTTAAAGCTGCGCTGTGTAACTTTATGGCTGGGCGACCTTCACCTGCTTGTTTCCATGGATACGACATCGCTCTGCCTGGAATGTTCCGCAGTGTGACATTAAACAGCTCTACTTTACATTTATTCAGTCACAGGTGGATTTACAGCTCAAAAATACCTGGAAAAACAACAAAAACATTCTGACTGTGGGGTCGCCTCTCCACAGACCTGACCTGTAACTTAGTAGGTTTAATGCTACACTGCGAAACTTTCCAGGCAAAGCAATAACATGTCTGTGGAGTGAATCATTTGACGGAAAAGTTCCACCATGCACCTTTAAAGACAGTCTGTGTTAAAACAAAACAAAAGATTAGAGTCAAACAGAGTTCCAGACAGAGCAGTGCCTCCTGTTAGCGTCACACAGCCCCAGAAAACGTCGATGTCGTCAGCTGTAAAGTGTAAACACGCCGCGCTAACTGAAAGCACTGCTCTGTCTAGTTTATCTTTATGTTTTCTGCTTGTGCGAGTCCCTGTAGAGTCTAAAATGGTCTCAAAATATTCATAATTATTATTTATTTCTTAGTCGTTTGGGATTTCGCTGCTCAGAGTCTCGTCCAAGTTGCGTTTTTTTTCTTCGTTCGTGAAGATTTACACGTTTAGGACGAAGGAAAGAGGATTCAGACCATCAAATATTCAGCAGAGGAAGTCGTTTTACTGCCGCGTGCATTATTCATCCACTGCTCCTCTGCTGCTTCAGGGGGACAAACCTGCACCAGCCTCACTCCACACACCAGGAAGTGTCTTGCCCGAAGACACAGGGGCGGCACAGGCCAAACTGGGACTGAGCTGACGGACAAACGCTCTCACTGGGCGTGGTTTAAATCAGGGGTGGGCACGTATTTTTTCAATAGAGCCACATGAGAAACGCAAAAGTACCGTAGTCCATGACAGGACAGTTTGTTCAGTTAAAAAGGTTCAGATTTCATAATAATTCAGCACATTTCTGTTGGAGCCAAATCATTTTGTTCATAAATCCTGAGTTATTCTGCATGTTTTTTGTACTTAAAGTGTTCAAATGTCATGTGGTGCGACCGTGCATCATGTGGTGCCACTAATAACAGCAGGAGTTTGAATCACAGACAAAGTCGACTTGGGTGAACGGTTCTTTAGGCATTTTTCTTCATTTTTCTTCATTTTTCTTCATTTTTCTTCATTTTTCTTCATTTTTCTTCATTTTTCTTCATTTTTCTTCATTTTTCTTCATTTTTCTTCATTTTCCAGGGCAGTAGTTTGTTCATTAAACACAAACAGGTGACGTCAAACTGGAGCAAAAGAAAATGTCAATATGCATTAAAAATCTAAAGAAACACAACAGTTTGTTTCTACACACTTCATATTACTCAGAATTTAGATTAACATCCCAACCATGTTTTAGAAAATAAAACAGTTTTAAGGTTATTCTCGGTCGCACCACACGACATTTTACACTAAAAATGCTTCATATAAACGTTAAACACAGATTTATGCTCCTGACACTGGAAATATTTCAGAAAGTTCAATAGAAACTCGTACGTCATTGACCTGTATAACATTGTTTTGACGCTCTGCTCAGACTGGTCAGAGTTTATGTTATGACGAAGCAATGAAAAAGTGATTCTGTCATTTTAAAAAACTCGTCGGAAATAAAAGCGAAGCAGCTTTAGTCTGTGCATGGGGCCAAATTATAAAATATGTTTGTTTTGAATTCCAAATGCTCTTAAACAGGCCGCTCAGAGTCGACCAAAGCTGCTCAGGTCTGATCACTTATATTGGTTCCAGTGTTGACATTGGCCAATATTGATATATTATATATATTGCCGATATCGATACCGATATTCAGTGCTGTGTTTCTTTTCTTTTTTTTCACTGCCCCATTTGCTGTGTCCTTTTAGAACAGATTATTGAACAAGATCACATGAGATCACAGGAGATCACAGGAGATCACAGGAGATCACAGGAGATCACAGGAGATCACAGGAGATCACAGGAGATCACAGGAGATCACAGGAGATCACAGGAGATCACAGGAGATCACAGGAGATGATGATTCAGGCAGAAAACATTTCCCAAAAGTCCAGATCTCTCACATAATCTCCGACAGTTTTTTTTTTTATTCCTTTATTTTACCAGGTAAAAAAACTCTGTGTGACTTTTGTTCAAGGACAGTGGAAATAAGACTCTGATTCCTCTGATTCTGATGGTGATTTTGTCTTTTGTTTTACAGTAAATATTATGAGAAGGAGGCTCTGATGCACGACCCGGTGTACGGCCCCATCCTCGCCGCTCTGCTCGGTCAGTCACACACACACAGGAAGTATAACCCTGATTTCACCTGATTTCACCTGATTTCACCTGATTTCTCCTGATTTCACCTGATTTATTCTGATTTCTCCTGATTTGTTCATGTTCATGTGTTTTTCTTTGGTCAGTGTTTAACTCATTACAGTTTACATACATTATATTCAGTCTGATGCCCATAAAATAAAACATATTCAGTAGAACAATCAAATCAAACACTGACGCTTTTCTCCACCTGCAGGACTTTAATGGACATTCATCTACAAAATTAATACGACATTAATGCAACATTTTACTACATCATAATAAAAAAATCAACAATTATTGTAATTATAACAAAACTTTCTGTGCTGTCATTGTTCTTTCGAATATTTTTTCTATTACTATTCTCTTAAACGTTATTTTGAACTGAAAAAGAGTTGCCTGATTTCATCTGATTTCACTCGGTTTCACTTGATTTCACCTGATTTCTCCTGATTTCTCATTATTTCACCTGATATCACCTGATTTCTCCTGATTTCACCTGATTTCTCCTGATTTCTCATTATTTCACCTGATTTCACCTGATTTCTCATTATTTCACCTGATTTCATCTGATTTCTCCTGATTTCTCCTGATTTCACCGTGTCCTGAGTGAATCTGTGACCTGTGCTCTCCTCTGTCGCTCAGTGGGCCCCTGTGCGCTGGAATACACCAAACTCAAAACCTCGGATCACTTCTGGACCGACCCCTCGGCCAACGAGCTGGTCCAGAGACACCGCATCCACGGGGCCCATCGCAGCCAGGAGTCCACCCCAGGGAGGAGGCCTGCGCTGGGGGTAAGAGAGAGGAGAGAGGGGGTAAGGACTGAGACAGAGGAGAGAGGAGAGAGGAGAGAGGGGGTAAGGACTGAGACAGAGGAGAGGAGAGAGGAGAGAGGGGGTAAGGACTGAGACAGAGGAGAGGAGAGAGGGGGTAAGGACTGAGAGAGGAGAGAGGAGAGAGGAGGTAAGGACTGAGACAGAGGAGAGGAGAGAGGAGAGAGGGGGTAAGGACTGAGACAGAGGAGAGGAGAGAGGGGGTAAGGACTGAGACAGAGGAGAGAGGGGGTAAGGACTGAGACAGAGGAGAGGAGAGAGGGGTAAGGACTGAGACAGAGGAGAGAGGAGAGAGGGGGTAAGGACTGAGACAGAGGAGAGAGGAGAGAGGGGGTAACGACTGAGACAGAGGAGAGAGGAGAGAGGGGGTAAGGACTGAGACAGAGGAGAGGAGAGAGGGGGTAAGGACTGAGACAGAGGAGAGGAGAGAGGAGAGAGGGGGTAAGGACTGAGACAGAGGAGAGGAGAGAGGGGGTAAGGACTGAGACAGAGGAGAGAGGAGAGAGGGGGTAAGGACTGAGACAGAGGAGAGAGGAGAGAGGAGGTAAGGACTGAGACAGAGGAGAGGAGAGAGGAGAGAGGGGGTAAGGACTGAGACAGAGGAGAGGAGAGAGGGGGTAAGGACTGAGACAGAGGAGAGAGGGGGTAAGGACTGAGACAGAGGAGAGGAGAGAGGGGGTAAGGACTGAGACAGAGGAGAGAGGAGAGAGGGGGTAAGGACTGAGACAGAGGAGAGAGGAGAGAGGGGGTAAGGACTGAGACAGAGGAGAGAGGAGAGAGGGGGTAAGGACTGAGACAGAGGAGAGGAGAGAGGTGGTAAGGACTGAGACAGAGGAGAGGAGAGAGGAGAGAAGAGCAAAGGACTGAGACAGAGGAGAGGAGAGAGGGGGTAAGGACTGAGACAGAGGAGAGAGGAGAGAGGGGGTAAGGACTGAGACAGAGGAGAGAGGAGAGAGGAGGTAAGGACTGAGACAGAGGAGAGGAGAGAGGGGGTAAGGACTGAGACAGAGGAGAGGAGAGAGGGGGTAAGGACTGAGACAGAGGAGAGGAGAGAGGGGGTAAGGACTGAGACAGAGGAGAGGAGAGAGGAGTCTACTCCAGGAAGTGGCAGGGGGAGTAAGGGTGAAGGAAGGGAGAGAGCCTGAACTGGGGGTAAGAGAGGGAGGAGAGAGATGCCACGTTTACATGTGAGCTTTAAATTTGAATAAAAGTAATTTTACTCTGAATAAAAATGAATTCTGCTTTGAAAAGTCCATGTAAACACTTAAATTCTAATGAAAATGATTATTCGGAGTTAAACCCCTGAAGACCTGAGGGCAGTTTTAGTACATTTCTCCTCACCTGGATTTTGTTCTTAATTTTGCTTTTCAAACTGCCCCTTTTACCCCTAATGAAGTGTTCTACCTCCTTTTGTTCAGTCCAACCTGTTATTTCACAATCTGCTGCTGTAGTTGTGTCATGAGGCTGTGATAAAAGCTACAGGACCAGAAATAGAGATGAAAAAAAACAGAAAATTAAATTCCCACTCTTTTATACAAAACACACAGCAAACATGTAGAAACAACTTTTTGGACATAAAAAATGCTTAATTTAAGGCCTTAGCTACAAAAATGCAAAATCTCAAGTCTGTAAGTAAATAAAAAATCTCCTTATTGCCCTAAAAACAAAAAAAGTGCAGTGGCTCCATGACTTTCCTGGTCCAGTCCTGGAAACAGCTCCTGTCAGGTCCAGGGCCAGAGCCACAGCACTTCTGCATTTCCAGGGTGGAAATTACATTTGGATTTGTTCATTTGGACTGAAATAAACCTTTAAATAAAAATAGAAAGAGATGCACAATTACACACACCAAGATGTGTCATTTTCCATGTGTGTGAGAATTAACTCCACTTAGAGCGACTTTTTCCCTCGTTATAAACACACACAGTCAGAGGAGTCGACCATCTTGACTCACTTCACTCTTTGGCAAAGTTTGGCTCCATCAAAATGGACGGAGCGCATGAGTTTGGGGAAAACAAAGTTCCTGTTGGACACTCGTTTTGCTCCCGTCATCACACAGCGTGAGTGTGACGTAGGATAAAGCCGCAGAAATGTACGGAAACCTCTATGTCTGCACTTTCAGAGGGGAAAAGGACGTTTCTGTCTTTTACCGTCACAAAGTTCTGCGGTTATAGAAACATGTTCCTCTGTGTCATGTACGATACTGTAGGTCTTTGAGGGTTAATCCTGAAGTCAGTGGGTTTATTCTGATTTTAAAGCCAAATGAATTTCTTCCTGGATCATGTAAACGTTTCTTCTTCTTCAAAATAATCCCGGTGGTTGGTGCTCGTTGGCTCGTCCTTCGATCCGGCTCCTCCAGTCGTCTCTTGGGACTTTCCTCCACGTCTCTTTGGATTTGTGAGCGGGATGTGGGAGTGGGCTGAGGTGTGGCAGCCTCACACTCAGTTTGTCTTCTTCCTCCTTCTCCCACACTCTTCCCTTCTCCTCCTCAGCTCACAGACGGAAAGTGTGAGGACAGAATTCTCCAGCTGCTGCTTCATTATCATCAGAACCACTGCGGAAAAAGTTCTGATCGTGTTTGTGTCGGCGGCGAAACGACAAAAACCGAGATGACAGAAAAGCCGGGAGCAGCTGAAGTGTGGGTTTTCTTCCCAAAGACGGAAATACGTTTGTGTCGCTGTCCAATCAGCACCTTCCCTACCCCCAGACGCTGAGGACGATTAAATAAAGACCATTTAACCTGTTTTTATTATCATTATTATTATTTCCAAACTATTTAATTCAGAGCAATTAATTTGGATTTTAAAAACATGTAAACGTGGCCAGAGGGAGGAGGATCGAGGAGAGAGTGGAACCCATCTTGGTCTGGTCTTGGTCAGGAATATCTCAGCTGGAGGGTTTTGGTTTTTTTGGGTTTGTGGGGAAACTGGACACAGGCAGAACGTGCAAACTCCGGAATGTTCTGCCTGTGGAGCGTCCCCTGCTCATTTGTCCAGTGTTTTGTGAGGTGAGAATGTGCGAGTTTAAAGTGTGATGTGGGTTTATGTAACTGCGCTGGCGGCTCCGGGTCTGTGGGAGGATCTGGACCCAAAGTGAGAAAAGTTCCTGCTCCAGTTTGAAGTTTGAGATTTTTAAAGAGACAGAATCTGATATGAGGCGATTCTTCATCCAAAATATCTGCACCGCTTGGTTACATGTGGTTCAGTCCTGGTCCAGTCCTGGTTCAGTCCTGGTTCAGTCCTGGTTCAGTCCTGGTTCAGTCCTGGTTCAGTCCTGGTTCAGTTCTGGTTTAGTCCTGGTTTAGTCCTGGTTTAGTCCTGGTTTAGACCTGGTTTAGTCCTGGTTTAGTCCTGGTGTAGTCCTGGTTTAGACCTGGTTTAGTCCTGGTTCAGTCCTGGTTTAGTCCTGGTTTAGTCCTGGTTTAGACCTGGTGTAGTCCTGGTTTAGACCTGGTTTACTCCTGGTTTAGTCCTGGTTTAGTCCTGGTTCAGTCCTGGTTCAGTCCTGTTTTAGTCCTGGTTTAGTCCTGGTTTAGTCCTGGTTTAGTCCTGGTTTAGTCCTGGTTTAGACCTGGTGTAGTCCTGGTTTAGACCTGGTTTAGACCTGGTTTACTCCTGGTTTAGTCCTGGTTTAGTCCTGGTTCAGTCCTGGTTCAGTCCTGGTTTAGTCCTGGTTTAGACCTGGTTTAGACCTGGTTTAGTCCTGGTTTAGACCTGGTCTAGTCCTGGTTTAGACCTGGTCTAGACCTGTTGTAGTCCTGGTTTAGACCTGGTTTAGTCCTGGTTCAGTCCTGGTCCAGTCCTGGTTCAGTCCTGGTTCAGTCCTGGTCCAGTCCTGGTCCAGTCCTGGCTCAGTCCTGGTCCAGTCCTGGTCCAGTCCTGGCTCAGTCCTGGTCCAGTCCTGGCTCAGTCCTGGTCCAGTCCTGGTCCAGTCCTGGCTCAGTCCTGGTCCAGTCCTGGCTCAGTCCTGGTCCAGTCCTGGTCCAGTCCTGGCTCAGTCCTGGTCCAGTCCTGGCTCAGTCCTGGTCCAGTCCTGGTCCAGTCCTGGCTCAGTCCTGGTCCAGTCCTGGCTCAGTCCTGGTCCAGTCCTGGTCCAGTCCTGGCTCAGTCCTGGTCCAGTCCTGGCTCAGTCCTGGTCCAGTCCTGGTCCAGTCCTGGCTCAGTCCTGGTCCAGTCCTGGCTCAGTCCTGGTCCAGTCCTGGTCCAGTCCTGGCTCAGTCCTGGTCCAGTCCTGGCTCAGTCCTGGTCCAGTCCTGGTTCAGTCCTGGTCCAGTCCTGGCTCAGTCCTGGTCCAGTCCTGGCTCAGTCCTGGTTCAGTCCTGGTTGTGTTTCAGATCCGGAAGCGTCAGTCCAGTGGGAGTATGTCTGACGACCGTTTCGCCGCTTCAGCTCGAGAATATGTGGAGTCTCTGCACCAGAACTCGAGGACTCACCTGCTCTACGGCAAGAACAACGTCCTGGTGCAACCGGTGAGAGGCAGGAGCAGGCAGGAGCCGACAGGAGCAGACGGGAGCAGGCAGGAGCAGACAGGAGCCGGCGGGAGCAGACAGGAGCAGACAGGAGCAGACGGGAGCAGGCGGGAGCAGGTGGGAGCAGGCGGGAGCAGGCGGGAGCAGGCGGGAGCAGACGGGAGCAGGCGGGAGCAGGCGGGAGCAGGTGGGAGCAGACGGGAGCAGGCGGGAGCAGGCGGGAGCAGGCGGGAGCAGACGGGAGCAGGCGGGAGCAGACGGGAGCAGACGGGAGCAGGCGGGAGCAGACGGGAGCAGGCGGGAGCAGGCGGGAGCAGGTGGGAGCAGGCGGGAGCAGACGGGAGCAGGCGGGAGCAGACAGGAGCAGACGGGAGCAGACGGGAGCAGGCGGGAGCAGACAGGAGCAGACGGGAGCAGACAGGAGCAGGCGGGAGCAGACAGGAGCAGACGGGAGCAGACGGGAGCAGACAGGAGCAGGCGGGAGCAGGCGGGAGCAGACAGGAGCAGACAGGAGCAGGCAGGAGCAGACAGGAGCAGGCGGGAGCAGACAGGAGCAGGCGGGAGCAGACAGGAGCAGACGGGAGCAGGCGGGAGCAGGTGGGAGCAGGCGGGAGCAGACAGGAGCAGACAGGAGCAGACAGGAGCAGGCGGGAGCAGGCGGGAGCAGGCAGGAGCAGACAGGAGCAGGCGGGAGCAGGCGGGAGCAGACGGGAGCAGGCGGGAGCAGACGGGAGCAGACAGGAGCAGACGGGAGCAGGCGGGAGCAGACAGGAGCAGGCGGGAGCAGGCGGGAGCAGACGGGAGCAGGCGGGAGCAGACAGGAGCAGACGGGAGCAGACGGGAGCAGGCGGGAGCAGACAGGAGCAGACGGGAGCAGACAGGAGCAGGCGGGAGCAGACAGGAGCAGACGGGAGCAGACGGGAGCAGACAGGAGCAGGCGGGAGCAGGCGGGAGCAGACGGGAGCAGACAGGAGCAGGCAGGAGCAGACAGGAGCAGGCGGGAGCAGACAGGAGCAGGCGGGAGCAGACAGGAGCAGACGGGAGCAGGCGGGAGCAGGTGGGAGCAGACGGGAGCAGGCGGGAGCAGACAGGAGCAGACGGGAGCAGGCAGGAGCAGACGGGAGCAGACAGGAGCAGACGGGAGCAGACAGGAGCAGACGGGAGCAGGTGGGAGCAGGTGGGAGCAGGTGGGAGCAGGTGGGAGCAGACGGGAGCAGACGGGAGCAGACAGGAGCAGACAGGATGAAATGAAAGTTGGTTAAAAATAAAACATAAACCAATTATCTTTTGAAAACCGCTCATCTGCTCCTGGACGTTGTGTTTGTTTCTCATTAAACCTGTTCATGGGCGTCGTGTGCAGACAGGAGAAGGTCAACACGCTGTCAAAGAAACCAGAGAAACCAGAGAAAAACTGTTCTTCTGTTTCCTTTTAACTTTAAAACTCAAACAACATAAGTTATTTGTGTTTCAGAAGAAGGAGATGGAGATGTTCTGGTTTGAGTTTCAGAAGAAGGACATGGAGATGTTCTGGTTTGAGTTTCAGAAGAAGGAGATGGAGATGTTCTGGTTTGAGTTTCAGAAGAAGGATATGGAGATGTTCTGGTTTGTGTTTCAGTAGAAGAAGATGGAGATGTTCTGGTTTGAGTTTCAGTAGAAGGAGATGGAGATGTTCTGGTTTGTGTTTCAGTAGAAGAAGATGGAGATGTTCTGGTTTGAGTTTCAGAAGAAGGAGATGGAGATGTTCTGGTTTGAGTTTCAGAAGAAGGATATGGAGATGTTCTGGTTTGTGTTTCAGAAGAAGGAGATGGAGATGTTCTGGTTTGTGTTTCAGAAGAAGGAGATGGAGATGTTCTGGTTTGTGTTTCAGAAGAAGGAAATGGAGATGTTCTGGTTTGTGTTTCAGAAGAAGGAGATGGAGATGTTCTGGTTTGAGTTTCAGTAGAAGGAGATGGAGATGTTCTGGTTTGTGTTTCAGTAGAAGAAGATGGAGATGTTCTGGTTTGAGTTTCAGAAGAAGGAGATGGAGATGTTCTGGTTTGAGTTTCAGAAGAAGGATATGGAGATGTTCTGGTTTGTGTTTCAGAAGAAGGAGATGGAGATGTTCTGGTTTGTGTTTCAGAAGAAGGAGATGTTCTGGTTTGTGTTTCAGAAGAAGGAAATGGAGATGTTCTGGTTTGTGTTTCAGAAGAAGGAGATGGAGATGTTCTGGTTTGAGTTTCAGTAGAAGGAAATGGAGATGTTCTGGTTTGTGTTTCAGAAGAAGGAGATGTTCTGGTTTGTGTTTCAGTAGAAGGAGATGTTCTGGTTTGAGTTTCAGAAGAAGGAGATGGAGATGTTCTGGTTTTAGTTTCAGTAGAAGGAGATGGAGATGTTCTGGTTTGTGTTTCAGAAGAAGGAGATAGAGATGTTTGGGTTTGAGTTTCAGAAGGAGATTTAGACGTTTTGGTTTGAGTTTCAGAAAAATGAGATGGAGATGTTCTGGTTTGAGTTTCAGAAGAAGGAGATGGAGATGTTCTGGTTTGTGTTTCAGAAGAAGGAGATGTTCTGGTTTGAGTTTCAGAAGAAGGAGATGGAGATGTTCTGGTTTGAGTTTCAGTAGAAGGAGATGGAGATGTTCTGGTTTGTGTTTCAGAAGAAGGAGATGGAGATGTTCTGGTTTGAGTTTCAGAAGAAGGAGATGGAGATGTTCTGGTTTGTGTTTCAGAAGAAGGAGATGGAGATGTTCTGGTTTGAGTTTCAGAAGAAGGAGATGGAGATGTTCTGGTTTGTGTTTCAGAAGAAGGAGATGTTCTGGTTTGAGTTTCAGAAGAAGGAGATGGAGATGTTCTGGTTTGAGTTTCAGTAGAAGGAGATGGAGATGTTCTGGTTTGTGTTTCAGAAGAAGGAGATGGAGATGTTCTGGTTTGAGTTTCAGAAGAAGGAGATGGAGATGTTCTGGTTTGTGTTTCAGAAGAAGGAGATGGAGATGTTCTGGTTTGAGTTTCAGAAGAAGGAGATGGAGATGTTCTGGTTTGTGTTTCAGAAGAAGGAGATGGAGATGTTCTGGTTTGTGTTTCAGAAGAAGGAGATGGAGATGTTCTGGTTTGAGTTTCAGAAGAAGGAGATGGAGATGTTCTGGTTTGAGTTTCAGTAGAAGGAGATGGAGATGTTCTGGTTTGTGTTTCAGAAGAAGGAGATGGAGATGTTCTGGTCTGAGTTTCAGAAGAAGGAGATGGAGATGTTCTGGTTTGTGTTTCAGAAGAAGGAGATGGAGATGTTCTGGTTTGTGTTTCAGAAGAAGGAGATGGAGATGTTCTGGTTTGTGCTTCAGAAGGAGATGGAGAAGTTTTGGTTTGAGTTTCAGAAGAAGGAGATGTTCTGGTTTGAGTTTCAGAAGGAGATGGAGATGTTCTGGTTTGAGTTTCAGAAGAAGGATATGGAGATGTTCTGGTTTGAGTTTCAGAAGAAGGAGATGGAGATGTTCTGGTTTGTGTTTCAGAAGAAGGAGATGGAGATGTTCTGGTTTGAGTTTCAGAAGAAGGAGATGGAGATGTTCTGGTTTGTGTTTCAGAAGAAGGAGATGGAGATGTTCTGGTTTGAGTTTCAGAAGAAGGAGATGGAGATGTTCTGGTTTGTGTTTCAGAAGAAGGAGATGGAGGTCCTCAGGGGGTATCTGTCCCTGCATCAGTCTGGGGAGAACCTGACCCTGAAGTGGACCCCGAACCAGCTCATCAACGGGACTCTGGGGGACTGTGACCTGGAGAAGAGGTGAGACTCGCAACATTTCCTCAGGGTGTGATGCTAACTGAAGGCACTGCTCTGTCTGAGGCTCTGTCGGACTTTAATCTGAGTTTTCTAACCATAAAGAACTGAGCTGAATAAAACCGGTGAGCTGTTAAACGATCTGTTAAACGAGTCCGTCTCAAACTGTTTTTCAGTGAGTCGCTCTGAATGCTTGGACTGATCACTGAAAATGTGCTCTTTAAATCACTTTTTGAGTTTTTTCTTCTTCTTATTTTAGCAGTGTTTGCTAATGTTTTCAATGTGTCACCGTGGCAACTGCTGAATGTATCACCGTACACGTACAACACCCCCAGTCTGAGCCACGCAGGTGAAACGGGCCCAAAAGAGGATAGACCGAAGTGTGTGCTGCGAATTTAAGTGACTTTTTTTTTCTTTGAGCAAAGTACATGACAAACTTAAGGACATTGTTCATGTTTGGGACCATTTCTGGTGTTCAAAAGGAGGAGGTTGAAGTTGACTGACACATACATACACGTGGTTGATACATACATACATACATAAGTACATACATACATACATACGTACATACATACACTCAACAAAAATATAAACGCAACACTTTTGTTTTTGCTCCCATTTGTCATGAGATGGACTCAAAGATCTAAAATTCATTCCAGATACACAATATTACCATTTCTCTCAAACATTGTTCACAAATCTGTCTAAATGTGTGATAGTGGCACTTTTGCTTTGCTGAGATAATCCATCCCACCTCACAGGTGTGCCACATCAAGATGCTCATCAGACACCATGATTAGTGCACAGGTGAACCTTAGACTGTCCACAATAAAAGGATGGATGTGGAGGTCCTGGGCTGGTGTGGTTACACGTGGTCTGCGGTTGTGAGGCCGGTTGGATGTACTGCCATATTCTCTGAAACGCCTTTGGAGACGGCTTATGGTGGAGAAATGAACATTCAATGCCCGAGCAACAGATCTGGTTGACATTCCTGCTGTCAGCATGCCAATTACACGCTCCCTCAATGCTTGCGCCATCTGTGGCATTTTGCTGTGAGACAAAACTGCACATTTCAGAGTGGCCTTTTATTGTGGACAGTCTAAGGTTCACCTGTGCACTAATCATGGTGTCTGATGAGCATCTTGATGTGGCACCTGTGAGGTGGGATGGATTATCTCAGCAAAGCAAAAGTGCCACTATCACACATTTAGACAGATTTGTGAACAATGTTTGAGAGAAATGGTAATATTGTGTATCTGGAATGAATTTTAGATCTTTGAGTCCATCTCATGACAAATGGGAGCAAAAACAAAAGTGTTGCGTTTATATTTTTGTTGAGTGTACATACATAAGTACATACATACATACATACATACATAAGTACATACATAAGTACATACATAAGTACATACATACATACATAAGTACATACATAAGTACATACATACATACATACATAAGTACATACATACATAAGTACATACATACATACATACATAAGTACATACATACATACATACATACATAAGTACATACATACATAAGTACATACATACATACATAAGTACATACATACATACATACATACATACATACATACATACATACATACATAAGTACATACATAAGTACATACATAAGTACATACATAAGTACATACACATATACACACATACAGTATATACACATCCATCGTTCCTTTTTATCCGGCTGGGTGGCAGGGGCAGCAGTTCTCCGCCCAGTCCTCTGCACCTGACCCAGTGAACCCGTCTGCGGGTGGTGTCCACAGGAGGGTGGTGTCCACAGGAGGGTGGTGTCCACAGGAGGGTGGTGTCCACAGGCGGGTGGTGTCCACAGGAGGGTGGTGTCCACAGGAGGGTGGTGTCCACACGAGGGTGGTGTCCACAGGAGGGTGGTGTCCACAGGAGGGTGGTGTCCACAGGAGGGTGGACCCAGGTCGTCCCTTCGGGCTGAACCCACCGGGCGACGTCCTGGTCCTTGAGTTCGGTTCATAGGGTGTTGCATGTTTTAGGTTGATGGGGGAAACCGGAGTGCCTGGAGTAAACCCACCCAGACAGACAGGGAGAACATGCAAACTCCACACAGAAACACACATATACATATTTTCATTTGTGGTTGTGCAGCCTAATAATAACGATCACGAAGGCACAAAAAAACTCTCTAATGTCAAAAACAGCCTTGTATTTGTGACACAGAGTTCAGTGAATCTGACGTTAAAGGATCTGATCTGATGGACTCTGTGTGGACCAGGAACCTCAGGAGCCTCAGGAACCTCAGGAGCCTCAGGAGCCTCAGGAGCCTCAGGAACCTCAGGAGCCTCAGGAACCTCAGGAGCCTCAGAAACTTCAGGAACCTCAGGAGCCTCAGGAGCCTCAGGAACCTCAGGAACCTCAGGAGCCTCAGAAACTTCAGGAACCTCAGGAGCCTCAGGAGCCTCAGGAGCCTCAGGAACCTCAGGAACCTCAGGAACCTCAGGAACCTCAGGAGCCTCAGGAGCCTCAGGAACCTCAGGAGCCTCAGGAACCTCAGGAACCTCAGGAGCCTCAGGAACCTCAGGAGCCTCAGGAACCTCAGGAGCCTCAGGAACCTCAGGAACCTCAGGAGCCTCAGGAACCTCAGGAACCTCAGGAACCTCAGGAGCCTCAGGAACCTCAGGAACCTCAGGAGCCTCAGGAACCTCAGGAGCCTCGGGAACCTCAGGAGCCTCAGGAACCTCAGGAGACACAAACATGACATAAAGAACTGTTTTTATTTGCACATTGGAGATTAAATGAGCGTAACTCTCTCCTCTTTCTTCTCCTCCCTCTCTCCTCTTTCTCCTCCCTCTCTCCTCTCCTCTTTCTTCTCCTCCCTCTCTCCTCTTTCTTCTCCTCCCTCTCTCCTCTCTCCTCTTTCTTCTCCTCCCTCTCTCCTCTCTCCTCTTTCTTCTCCTCCCTCTCTCCTCTTTCTTCTCCTCCCTCTCTCCTCTCTCCTCTTTCTTCTCCTCCCTCTCTCCTCTCTCGTCTCTCCTCTTCTCCTCCCTCTCTCCTCTCTCCTCTTCCTTCTCCTCCCTCTCTCCTCTCTCCTCTTTCTTCTCCTCCCTCTCTCGTCTCTCCTCTTCTCCTCCCTCTCTCCTCTCTCCTCTTTCTTCTCCTCCCTCTCTCCTCTCTCCTCTTCCTTCTCCTCCCTCTCTCCTCTCTCCTCTTCCTTCTCCTCCCTCTCCTCTTCTCCTCCCTCTCTCCTCTCTCCTCTCTTCAGTATTTACTGGGATTACGCTCTGACGGTTCCTCTGCGTCAGATCGTCTGTCTCCACTGTCACCAGAGACGTGAGTCTGTTTTGTTTCTCTTTCTTTTTCTCTCCTTTCCTCTGTGTGGTCGGTCAGGACGAGATACAGCGCCCCCTGGGGCTCTTCTGTTTTCTCTCCTCCTCTTTCTCTTTCTTCATCACTCTCTTCTCTTCTCCTGTAGCTGACTGGTGTTGTTCTTCACCCTCTGCTCCTTTCTCTCCTCTTCTGTATCGTTCCTCACTCTCTTCGCTCTCTTCTCTCTTCTCTGCTCTCTCTCCTCCTTTTTGTATCTTTGTTCATCTCTCTCTTCTCCTCTCTCCTCTCTCTCGTATCTGTTCATCTCTCTCTTCTTCTCTCTTCTCCTCTCTTGTATCTCTGTTGATCTCTCTCTCTTCCTTTTTTCTCTCCTCCCTTTTTCTCTCCTCCCCTCTCTCCTCTCTCTCTTTGTTCCTCTCTCTCTTGTATCTCTGTTCATCTTTTTCTTCTTCTCTCTCTCCTCCTCTCTCCTCTCCTCCTCTCTCTCCTCTCTCTCTTCTCTCTCTGCCCCGTCTCTCTCTCTCGCTCCTTTCTCTCTCTTCTCCTCTCTTTCTCTCTCTTCCCCTCTCTCCATCTCTTTCTTTCTTCTCTCTCTCCTCTCTTCTCCCCCCTCTCTTGTATCTCTGTTCATTTCTCTCTCCTCTTTCTCTCTTTCCTCTCTTTCTCTCCTCTCTTATATCATCATTCCTCTCTCTTCTCTCTCATATCTCTCTTCTCCTCTCTCTCTTCTCCTCTGTCTCTCCCCTCTCTGTCCTCTCCTCTCTCTTCTCCTCTCTCTCTTCTCCTCCTCTCTCCCTCTTCTCCTCTCTTCTATCATTATTCCTCTCTCTCTCATATCTCTGTTCATCTCTCTCTTCTCCTCTGTCTCTCCCCTCTCTGTCCTCTCCTCTCTCTTCTCCTCTCTCTCTTCTCCTCTCTCTCTTCTCCTCCTCTCTCCCTCTTCTCCTCTCTTATATCATTATTCCTCGCTCTCTTCTCTCTTATATCTCTTCTTCACTCTCTTCTCCTCCTGCAGCTGACTGTGCTGTTGCTCCTCACTCTCTTCTCTCCTCTCTTGTATCTCTTCATCACTCTCTCTCTTCTTTCCTCTCCTCTCTCTTTGTTCATCTCTCTCTTCTCTTCTCTCTTATATCTTTTCTTCATCTCTCTCCTCTCCTCCTCCTGCAGCTGACTGTGGTGTTATTCTTCACTCTCTCCTCTCTTTCCTCTCTCCTCCCCTCTCTCTTCATCTCTCTCTTCTCCTCTGTCTCTCTCCTCTCTTACATCATTATTCCTCGCTCTCTTCCCTCTTACGTCTCTTCTTCACTCTCTTCTCCTCCTGCAGCTGACTGTGGTGTTGCTCCTCACTCTCTTCTCTCCTCTCTTGTATCTCTTCTTCATCGCTCTCTCTGTCTGTGGTATTGTTCTTTGCTCTCTCCTCTTCTTTCTTCTTCATCGCTCTCTCCTCCTCTCCTCCTCCTGCAGCTGACTGTGGTGTTGCTCCTCACTCTCTCCTCTCCTCTCTTGTATCTCTTCTTCGTCGCTCTCTCTGTCTGTGGTATTGTTCTTCGCTCTCTCCTCTTCTTTCTCCTTCATCGCTCTCTCCTCCTCTCCTCCTCCTGCAGCTGACTGTGGTGTTGCTCCTCACTCTCTTCTCTCCTCTCTTGCATCTCTTCGTCGCTCTCTCTGTCTGTGGTATTGTTCTTCGCTCTCTCCTCTTTCTTCTTCATCGCTCTCTCCTCCTCCTGCAGCTGACTGTGGTGTTGCTCCTCACTCTCTCCTCTCCTCTCTTGTATCTCTTCTTCATCGCTCTCTCTGTGGTCTGTGGTATTGTTCTTCGCTCTCTCCTCTTTCTCCTTCATCGCTCTCTCCTCCTCTCCTCCTCCTGCAGCCGACTGTGGTGTTGCTCCTCACTCTCTCCTCTCCTCTCTTGTATCTCTTCGTCGCTCTCTCTGTCTGTGGTATTGTTCTTCGCTCTCTCCTCTTTCTTCTTCATCGCTCTCTCCTCCTCTCCTCCTCCTGCAGCTGACTGTGGTGTTGCTCCTCACTCTCTTCTCTCCTCTCTTGTATCTCTTCGTCGCTCTCTCTGTGGTCTGTGGTATTGTTCTTCGCTCTCTCCTCTTTCTCCTTCATCGCTCTCTCCTCCTCTCCTCCTCCTGCAGCCGACTGTGGAGGCACTCTGGTCCTGGTGAGTCAGGACGGGATCCAGCGCCCTCCTCTGCTCTTCCCTCCGGGGGGGCACCTCCTGGCGTTCCTCTCGTGCCTGGAGACGGGTCTCCTGCCCCGGGGTCAGCTGGAGCCGCCCCTGTGGTCGCAGAAGGGAAAGGTACAAGTCTGAAAGTCTAAGAAAAAGATGCTCTTACATATATAAACATTAATGTACATCTAAGCCAGGGGCGTCAAACTCATTTTGGTCCGGGGGCCGTATACAACCAACTTTGACTCCAAAGGGGCCGGATCAGAAAACTCATGGTATATTTACCCCAAAAATAGCAATGAGTCCAAATATTTGTGCAGAGAAATGCAAATCTTTTTTATTTGATTTTATTTTACAAAATATTATAATATTATGCTAGGTTAGGTTGTTTTCACAGCAGCATCAGTAGCCTCTTGGCTCCGGGTGAAAACAGACGGCTGTTTCTTCAGTTTCAGCAATAATTCGTTTATCTTCTGTCTTCTCAATTCTCCGTTCAAGTTATTGTATTTTTCGCAGTGTCTCGTAGTGGTGTTTAAGATCATATTCCTTGAGCACCGCCACTTGTTGCAAACACACCAAGCACAGGTTTCCCATTCACCTCCGTGAACAAATAAGAATTAGTCAGTTTTTCTTGGAAAATCCTGCACTCAGCTCCACTTTTCTTATTTTTGACATTTTGCTGATGAGGGTCACGGTCACAGTCAAAACGATCGTCCTTTAAGAGCGTTTGGAAAGAGGCAGGTCTTCATTTGTCTGGTGGAGGCGCCACGCACAGAAGCACTGGAGACGCTGCTATGCTAAGATGCGCAGAAAATTACCAGAAAAATCTGAAAATTTTTAATATCTTAATAGAAAATCAGCCGAGGGCCAGATTAAAGGTCTTGGAGGGCCGGATCTGGCCCCCGGGCCGCATGTTTGACACCTGTGATCTAAGCAGCGGCGGGTCGTGCATTTCACACCTGGGCCTTCAGCAGTGCTCCGTCTGAATCGATCCACTTATCAAGAACTATTTTATGGCTGTAAAAACAGTCTCATTACGCAGAAACGCAGGATAAAGGGCCGTTGCGTCGCAGATGGATAACGCTTTACTGAAGAAACAAACCCGGGGTGCACAAGTAACACACACGTCCTCCAAATGAAAGTTGCTGCTTGCCCAAAAACAAGACACAGGTTCTGGTGGTTCTGATGATAATGAAGCAGCAGCTGGAGAATTCTGTCCTCACGCTTTCCGTCTGTGAGCTGAGGAGGAGAAGGGAAGAGTGTGGGAGAAGGAGGAAGAAGACAAACTGAGTGTGAGGCTGCCACACCTCAGCCCACTCCCACATCCCGCTCACAAATCCAAAGAGAATGAACAATGAAAGACAAGAAAATGAAAGAAAAAACGGAAGACAAATGAAAAAATGGAAAAAAAATAAAATGCGAAAAAATGAAAGACAAATAAAAAAAATTGAAAAAAATGAAATTAAAAAATGAAAAATTTAGAAGAAAAATGAAAGAAAATGCGGACATAGTCAAAAACTATCGAATCAAATAATTTATTTCAACTTTGTAAATAGTAAATATTTTAACCCCTGGACAGGGTTTTAGAGGTTTTTGGGTTTTTTTTCTGTTTTTGTTTTTTTGTTTTTACATTTATTTGTATATTATAGTTTTATCTATTGAGAGATATTTTTAATAAAGTATATTTTAAAAAAAAATGAAAGACAAAATGAAATGGAAAAAATGAAAAAAGAAAATAAGATGAAAAAATTAGGAAAAAAATGAAAAGACAAAATGAAAGAAAAATGACAAATGAAAAGAAAAAATAAAGAAAAGAAACAAACCCGGGGTGCACAAGTAACACACACGTCCTCCAAATGAAAGTTGCTGCTTGCCCAAAAAAATAACACAGTCCATCATTCTTTTTAAGATTTCCCTATTTTTCTTCACCTTTCCGTTTCCCTGCGCACTCGCTCGCTCAGCTGTAGAGCCACTCTGGTTTCCCCAAAAGTTGTGGGAAGCACCGCTGCTCGTAAGTGTCCGGCGGCGCTTTGGTGTCTCGTCGCTGCCTTAGTTTGGCAAGTCAAATTTACAAACCCAGTGCGGCTCCAAACATGTCGATCAGAGGCAAATAACTCGCGCTCCCGGCAACACAATCCGCTGTGTTCCCCAGAGCCTGTGAGCCGGGAAAAACCGCTCGCAGTTAGTGGACTGAAAGTGACGGACAAATCCTTTTCCCAGTTGTGACTTGCCCGACCTTTCTTAACTATGTCCAGCTTTTCTTGAAAAGTCCGTCTTGAAAATGGCTTTGACAATAAACCTGCAACCAAATCAGTTTCTTCTCCTCTTTCAGCCATTGTGGGTTGAAAAAAACAGCTGTTAAATCAACACAACTATATTTGTGTCCGTGCAGCTACAGATGCAGTTTGCTCCGGCTCGTTCGCTCTCTGACGAGCCAATCAAAGGGTGTGAATACGCCGACGTTGTTGGTGTCGCCAACTCAAAATCTGATTGGTTGAAGCAATAGTTTCATCGACACTTATTTTTTAACTAGAAGATCCACAGAACTGATTGTGAAGGCCTCAGGCAGATTTCTTTGACTCTGCCTGGCGACAAATGGTGACTGAAATGTGATTGGTTAAACTACATGTCTGGAAGCAGCGCAGCCAGGGTAAAGGCTATGAAGGGAAGGACAGACCATTATTTTATTTATTTAATAAGTATTCATGGACAAAATATAATTAACATCAGTCTGCAACTAAGGAACATTTTTACCTCATTAAACGTCTTAAAATTGAGCTTTAAGTCATGTTCTAATGTTGTTCCCTCCTCAAAAACACGCCTGGAGTTGTGTTTTGTTTCATGCAAAGGTTAAACGTGTGGGGTCTTTAAAGCTGCACTGTGCGACTTTCCGTGTGTTCCAGGGTAAAGTTTTCCCAAAGCTCCGGAAGCGCAGCAGCTCCGCACGGCTCCTGGACCAGGACCGACCCGGAGACGAGGAGACGGCCGCGGATTACGTGTTCCGAATCGTCTACCCCGGATACCGCTACGACGCCAGTGAGTTCAAACTGTCACATCCCTGAATGTGGCCCAGAACATGCCCAGAATATGCCCAAAATCTGCCCAAAGTATGCACCAAATATACACCAAAGTATGCACCAAATATACACCAAAATCTGCACCAAATATACACCAAAATATGCCTCAAATATACACCAAAATATACCAAAAATACACCAAAATATACCAAAAATGCACCAAAATATACCAAAAATACACCCAAAATACACCCAAAATATGCCCAAAATCTGCACCAAATATACACCAAAATATGCCTCAAATATACACCAAAATATACCAAAAATACACCAAAATATACCAAAAATGCACCAAAATATACCAAAAATACACCCAAAATACACCCAAAATATGCCCAAAATCTGCACCAAATATACACCAAAATATGCCTCAAATATACACCAAAATATACCAAAAATACACCAAAATATACCAAAAATACACCCAAAATATGCCCAAAATATGCACCAAATATACACCAAAATATGCACCAAATATACACCAAAATATACCAAAAATACACCAAAATATACCAAAAATATACCAAAAATACACCCAAAATACACCCAAAAATATGCCCAAAATATGCACCAAATATACACCAAAATATGCACCAAATATACACCAAAATATACCAAAAATACACCCAAAATATGCCCAAAATCTGCACCAAATATACACCAAAATATGCCTCAAATATACACCAAAATATACCAAAAATACACCAAAATATACCAAAAATGCACCAAAATATACCAAAAATACACCCAAAATACACCCAAAATATGCCCAAAATCTGCACCAAATATACACCAAAATATGCCTCAAATATACACCAAAATATACCAAAAATACACCAAAATATACCAAAAATGCACCAAAATATACCAAAAATACACCCAAAATACACCCAAAATATGCCCAAAATCTGCACCAAATATACACCAAAATATGCCTCAAATATACACCAAAATATACCAAAAATACACCAAAATATACCAAAAATACACCCAAAATATGCCCAAAATATGCACCAAATATACACCAAAATATGCACCAAATATACACCAAAATATACCAAAAATACACCAAAATATACCAAAAATATACCAAAAATACACCCAAAATACACCCAAAAATATGCCCAAAATATGCACCAAATATACACCAAAATATGCACCAAATATACACCAAAATATACCAAAAATACACCCAAAATATGCCCAAAATATGCATCAAATATACACCAAAATATACCAAAAATATGCATCAAATGTGCCCCAAAGATGAGCCAAATGTGAGTAAGATATGCCCAAGGTATACCCCAAATGTGACCAAAATATGCCACAAATTTGCCTCAAATATGCCCAAAATATGCACCAAGAGTCAAATATGAGTCAAATATATCCCAAATATGCCGTAAAGCTGCTTAAAATATGCCCCAAATATGAGCTAAATATGGGTACAATATGCCCAAGATATGCCTCAAATATGTCCAAAATATACTTCAAAATATGACAAAAATATGCCTCAAATGTGCCCTAAATGTGCCCCAAAATATGTCTGGAAAATGCCCTCAAGATGAACCGTGTGTGTGGTGGAGTTTGGTGTTCGTAATCGGTGATACTCGTAGGATTGGGCAGCGTCGCGTCATCGTTTTGGTCCAAATCTAAAAAATATGGTCTGTTCTATTATGTCCAGCCATCCATAGGAGCGGCCCACAGCCTGGTTTGGTTCTGGTTTAGTCCTGGTTTAGTCCTGGTTTAGTCCTGGTTTAGTCCTGGTTTAGTCCTGGTTTAGTCCTGGTTTAGTCCTGGTTTGGTCCATGCGGCGCTTTGTTGTCGTGACGTTTACGGCCACGTCAGCTCCACTGACACCACAGTTTTCTAATTGCAAAGTCAGCGCCACGTTTACATAATGATGTTTAATTCTGAATTAAATTATTCTGAATTGGATTGGAGTTTCCATAGAAATAATAATTCCAAATTGAGGTTTCCATGGAAACAGGTTAAATGGTCTTTATTTAATCGTCCTCAGCGTCTGGGGGTGGGGAAGGTTCTGATTGGACAGCGACACAAACGTATTTCCGTCTTTGGGAAGAAAACCCACACTTCAGCTGCTCCCGGCTTTTCTGTCATCTCAGTTTGTCGTTTCGCCGCCGACACAAACACGATCAGAACTTTTCCCGCAGTGGTTCTGATGATAATGAAGCAGCAGCTGGAGAATTCTGTCCTCACACTTTCTGTCTGTGAGCTGAGGAGGAGAAGGGAAGAGTGTGGGAGAAGGAGGAAGAAGACAAACTGAGTCTGAGGCTGCCACACCTCAGCCCACTCCCACATCCCGCTCACAAATCCAAAGAGAATGAACAATGAAAGACAAGAAAATGAAAGAAAAAACTGAAGACAAATCAAAAAATGGAAAAAAATAAAATGAGAAAATGCGAAAAAATGAAAGACAAATAAAAAAATTTGAAAAAAATGAAATTAAAAAATGAAAAATTTTGAAGAAAAATGAAAGACGAAATGAAAAAAGAAAATAAGATGAAAAAATTAGGAAAAAAATGAAAATGAAAAGACAAAATGAAAGAAAAATGACAAATGAAAAGAAAAAATAAATAAAAAAAATTGAAAAAATTGAAAAATGAAAGAAAAATGTAAAATTTTATTTAAAAAATGAACAAAAGGAAATTAAACCAAAAAATTAAATAACAAAATGAAAGGCATTTGCAAAAAAAGAAAATAAAATTTTTAAAAATGAAAAAAATCCAAAGAGACGTGGAGGAAAGTCCCAAGAGACGACTGGAGGAGCCGGATCGAAGGACGAGCCAACGAACACCAACCACCGGGATTATTTTGAAGAAGAAGAAACGTTTACATGATCCAGGAAGAAATTCATTCAGCTTTAAAATCAGAATAAACTCACTGACTTCAGGGTTAAGTCCATTTTTATCAGGAATTATGTGTTTACGTGGACTTTTTAAAGAGGAATTCATTTGATTCAGAATTAAATGATCTTTATTTTCTCTGTAACCACTGGGCCTCGACTAAACCAGGACGAACTCTGGGGAAGTCACATATTCAGATATTTTCTGGACCCTTCGCCGTCTGTGTGTTTTTATTTCCTCGGCGTCGCTGTAACTCTTCCTCTGCTTTTGGAGGCAGACGTTTCAAATCGCCTCCGGTCAAACTCAAACTGATTTACACTTTTCCAACTGAATTTCCTCCGGAGAAGTTTTGTTTTTGGCACTTTTCAAACCCGCGGCCGTAAAACAAAAAGATGTTCACGTCCTTTTAAAGAAATAAAGAAGGAAAGTGCGGCCAACTTTTAGAAGTTTTAAAAGTTTATCCTCAAAGTCTGGAAATATTCAGGGCATCGGGTTCAGCAGAGAAACTGGAGGCTTCAGCGACACTCGGGACGGTTTTTTCTCAGTGAAGTAAAGAGTCCGTCGCCTGCACATTTTAATGGAGATGTTATTGCTGCGTTTCACCAAGTTACAGGTCAGATCTGTGGAGACGAGTGTTTGACGGACACATAAAAAGTTACACAATGCAGCTTTAGATTTTTAAAAAAAGTTTCTCCAGTCACGTCTGACCCAGTGTCTCCAGATCCTTCACCTGCGACAGAGACCTCCACGAAGTCGCCCCGTCGAACTCAAACCTGCGCGAAAACTACGTCAAATCGTTTGTGCTGCAAAAAGTTTCGTTTGTGCTTCTTTAGTTTGGGAGAAATTAACGATTCTTTTACAGGTCAAACTGGGGTCAGACCCACAGGAAGAAGAAAAATGCTCGAAAACGCCCAAAATGGAGTCAAACGTTTGTGCTGCAGAAAGTTTCGTTTGTGTGATTCTGGTTCTTCAGATATTCACAGTTTTATTTTGGTCGATGACGTCGTCCAGAACCTCAGAATGTGAAACAGCCTCAAAACAGGAAGAAAATGAAAGAAAACGTTTGTATTTGGTTTGTGCTGTTTTGTTCTGTGACAGTTTCATTTCAGTTTCATTTGCTCAGCTGACAGACTTTTCCACAGCCTCAGGTCGTTTCTCTTCTCTAGTTTTGTGGAGTTTGTCGCCGTCAGCTGAGCAGAAATGAAGTCCTATAATTAATAATAATAATAATAATGCATCAGTTTTATACAGCGCTTTTCTGGACACTCAAAGACGCTTTTACAGTTCATTATTCATTCACTCCAGACCCGGTGGTGGTAAACTACTATTGTAGCCACAGCCGCCCTGGGGCAGACTGACGGAAGCGAGGCTCCAATCTGCGCCATCGGCCCCTCCGACCACCACCAACACTCACGCACACACCACTTTCATACTAGGCAATGTGGGTGAAGTGTCTTGCCTAAGGACACAACGACAGTTTTTTCCCACTGGCGCCCCCCTGTGGCACCTGGAATTCCCAGTGTCTCCCATCCAAGTACTAACCAGGCCCGGCCCTGCTTAGCCTCTGAGATCTGATGGGATCAGGCTTTGACGAGCCGGTATGACCACATACCGGCCACAGAAATAATCATGAATAATTTTAGAAATAAACTCACACAAATGAAACTGTCACAGCACAAAACAGCACAAACCAAATACAAACGATTTCTATCATTTTCTTCCTGTTTTGAGGCTGTTTCACATTCTGAGGTTCTGGACGACGTCATCGACCGAAATAAGTAAGTGTTTTAGTAAGTAAGTGTTTTATTTATATAGCGCTTTTCACAGACATATGTCACAAAGACGCTTTACAGAGGATTATTCAGAGCATTTTTCATTCACTCCAGACCCGGTGGTGGTAAACTACTGTTGTAGCCACAGTTGCCCTGGGGCAGATTGACGGAGGCGCGGCTGCCAAGCCAACCGGCGCCAACGGTCCCTCCGACCACCACCATCACTCAATCACACAACTTTCACACCTACAGTGCATGTTTTTTGGGTTGATGGGGGAAACCGGAGTGCCCGGAGGAAACCCATCCAGACACGGGGAGAACATGCAAACTCCACACAATAAAACTGTGAATATCTGAAGAACCAGAATCACACAAACAAAACTTTCTGCACAAACAATTGACATAGTTTTTGTAGGTTTGTGTTTGATGGGGCGACAAAGACACGTTCAGGTTCTTCTCGTTTTCAGGCCACGTTTTCGTTCTCACTCTTATTCCACGTTTACACGAGTGTTTTGGGGGGGGGGGGGGGGTGGCAGCACCGATAAGACCAAATGCTGAGTACGACCTCCAGCTCCTCTCCTTCCTCTTTTCCAGCGCCTCAGTTCCAAACATCATGAAGTGTAATAACTGCACCAGCTTCAAGTGGACGGACTTCTCTGAATGACTCTGTGTGATCAGTAAATCAGTCAAACTCGATTTGTGAAGCACTTTTCACACATTGGAGCTGTAGCACAAAGAGTTTCACCTGCAAAATGACAATGATTAAAAACAACAGCCCCCGCCCCAGAGTTTCTCCCACAACAGAAACATAAAACATAACCCCATAAAACATAAAGCTCCTAGAGGTGATAGTAAAAAAAAGGAGAGCGAAAATTAGATAGAGACGAAGTAAAATAATAATAGTGATTTAAAACAAATATACTAATAATAAAAATGTTATTTAATTTATAAAACAAGTAAAAATTTCAATTAAAAGCTAAAGGAACGTAAAAAGATCAAACTAAAAGATATGTTTTGAGTTTACTTTTAAAAAGATGAACTTGTAAAGTTTCTGTCTGATGTCGTAAAGTGTTTTGAGTCCTTCCCCGAGCTCCTGATGTGACGCTGTTCACACGACTGTGGGGCTTTTACAGAACGTATTTTGAAAGGACATCGGAAGTTTATTTTGTCGCCTCGTGTTTATTTCCTGTCTTTGCCCTGATAAAAGCCTCATTCGACCGGCGCGTAACGTAACGACGGCCTTTGTGATTCATTTATTCATCATGTTTTTGGTATAGTCCACGTGTATTGCAATTTTGAGCTCAGTCAGATGAATTCTTTTATTTATGGAACAACCGCTCGGCCCTGGAGACACTGCAACACTTTATTTATATTTATATTTGTATTTTTATTGGTGTTTATTGTGCAGAATGTGGATGAATGAAATGTGGGACCAGCCTCTCAAACCTGCAAAGCAAATTTACCTACGGGTACAAATAAAGCCTAACCTAACCTAATCTAACCTAACCTAACCTAACCTAACTAAACCTAACCTAACCTAACCTAACCTAACCTAACCTAACCTAACCTAACTAAACCTAACCTAACCTAACCTAACCTAACTAAACCTTTTCACGGCCTGTGACACTGCCGCCGTAAATTGCCTGAGCGGTTAAAACAGGAAGCCGAACCTGCTCTGGTGCAAATTGAAGCTTTTAAAAGTCCGAGCGTTTGCAGCTGTGACGCTGAAGCTCCCGGTGCTGAATCCAGGAAACCCTTTTACTGCTGGTGACGTCACAACATCCTGACGGCCGATGATATTTAATACAAACGGGAAGCAGCTAAAATAAATCCAGTTAAAGTGTAGGTTTTGTTCGGCTCTTCGGGTCGTTTTGTTGCTTTCATTAATTTATGATCAACAACAGTATAAAATTATGCACAAAATTAATTACTGATGTAAAAAAAAAACATGTTTTTATTCTATGTTTATTATATAAATCTGCTTTTATTTATTCACTCCACATAAAATTTTGAAAGTCCTCGGTCCTCTGCACCGCTCCACATTTCCTCCGCTCATTCTAGACTTTGAGTAATAATAATAATAATAATAATAATAATAATAATAATAATAATAATAATAATAATAATAATAATAATAATAATAATAGCAGCTTTGGCACATTTGTTTACGTTTTACACAAACCAAACTAAGCTAAACCTCATGGCTCATTTGCATACCGCTCATTTGCATACAGCTCATTTGCATACAGTATAAGCGCTGATAAAAACAGCTCTGTCCACTTTTGTTTTGTGATTTAAAACAGAATTCATCCAGTCAACAGTGAATACGTAAGAAATGTAAAAAGTTTAGCGTTAGACATGAGGCTTTCACACAGGAGCAGCTCTGAGTCTGTGTCGCTGATGCTGCTGGTGATGATTCCAGGAAACACTGTCGTATAACCAGTCCCCAGAAACACCCTCCCGCTCTTTCTCCTTCTCTGGCTCTATGTATTTCTGCAGCTCTGGAGAAATAACCAGACACCACTGCATTATTTGTCCTGAAGTCGGCGTCTCTACATGTGTGACGGTCGTTTCACTCCAGCACAAACACACCTCATTCTGCTTCATGAGATCCTGAACCAAACCTGATTTAAGGAGGAAAAAGAGAAAAAAACACATTATTATTCCACCAAATATCGATTTCTGAGCTCTTCCTAAGTGAAAACATTAGTGCTGTGTTGTTTTAAAATGAATATGATCTTGTTTTCTCCACATTATTTGAGCTCTGAAAACATTTCATCTTTTAACCCCTGAAGACCTGAGGGCAGTTTTAGTACATTTCTCCTCGCCTGGATTTTGTTCTTAATTTTGCTTTTAAAACTGCCCCTTTTACCCCTAATGAAGTGTTCTACCTCCTTTTGTTCAGTCCAACCTGTTATTTCACAATCTGCTGCTGTAGTTGTGTCATGAGGCTGTGAGAAAAGCTACAGGACCAGAAATAGAGATGGAAAAAAAAAACTGAAAATAAAATTCCCACTCTTTTATACAACAGCCACAGCAAACATGTAGAAACAACTTTTTGGACATAAAAAATACTTAATTTAGGGCCTGAGCTACAAAAATGCAAAATCTCAAGTCTGTAAGTAAATTAAAAATCTCCTTATTGCCCTAAAAACAAAAAAAGTGCAGTGGCTCCATGACTTTCCTGGTCCAGTCCTGGAAACAGCTCCTGTCAGGTCCAGGGCCAGAGCCACAGCACTTCTGCATTTCCAGGGTGGAAATTACATTTGGATTTGTTCATTTGGACTGAAATAAACCTTTAAATAAAAATAGAAAGAGATGCACAATTACACACACCAAGATGTGTCATTTTCCATGTGTGTGAGAATTAACTCCACTTAGAGCGACTTTTTCCCTCGTTATAAACACACACAGTCAGAGGAGTCGACCATCTTGACTCACTTCACTCTTTGGCAAAGTTTGGCTCCATCAAAATGGACGGAGCGCATGAGTTTGGGGAAAACAAAGTTCCTATTGGACACTCGTTTTGCTCCCGTCATCACACAGCGTGAGTGTGACGTAGGATAAAGCCGCAGAAATGTACGGAAACCTCTGTGTCTGCACTTTCAGAGGGGAAAAGGACGTTTCTGTCTTTTACCGTTACAAAGTTCTGCGGTTATAGAAACATGTTCCTCTGAGTCGTGTACGATGTCGTTGGTCTTCGAGGGTTAATGACAATATTTTGATTTGGAATTTGGCAGAAATGTCGTCAGTAGTTTATAGAATGAAACAGAAATGTTCACACAAACCTGTAAGTCGTAAAATCAGAGAAACTGATCATGTTGCAGTGGAGCTCTTTTTTTTTTCCAGAGCTGAATATTTAACCCTCTTTTATAACCACAGCCACCAGAAACCACCTTCCTCTCTTTCTCTTTCTCTTTCTCCTTCTCTCCTTCTCTCCGTGTATATCTCTCGTATATTTAACCCTCTTCTATAACCGCAGTCACCATAAATTACC
The DNA here is from genome assembly GCA_034769755.1 of Odontamblyopus lacepedii. NCBI lineage: Eukaryota > Metazoa > Chordata > Actinopteri > Gobiiformes > Gobiidae > Odontamblyopus > Odontamblyopus lacepedii. Next base: position 3,688,804 of record CM068357.1, read on the forward strand.
ACCACTCGACGGGCAGCCGGGCTCCGTCTCTGGACGAGGACGAGGAGGAGGAAGATCGACTCCACGCCATGATCTCAATGATCTGCTCCCGGAACCTCACGCACCCAAACGCTGTCAAAGGTTATCCCTCCATCCCTCTGTTCATCCCTCCATCCTGTCCTCCATCTGCATCCCTCCATCTTCCTCACGCACCCAAACGCTGCCAAAGGTTATCCCTCCATCCCTCTGTTCATCCCTCCATCCTGTCCTCTACCTCCATCCCTCCATCACGCACCCAAACGCTGTCAAAGGTTATCCCTCCATCCCTCTGTTCATCCCTCTATCCTGTCCTCTACCTCCATCCCTCTATCCTCCTCACGCACCCAAACGCTGTCAAAGGTTATCCCTCCATCCCTCTGTTCATCCCTCCATCCTGTCCTCCATCTGCATCCCTCCATCTTCCTCACGCACCCAAACGCTGCCAAAGGTTATCCCTCCATCCCTCTGTTCATCCCTCCATCCTGTCCTCTACCTCCATCCCTCCATCCTCCTCATGCACCCAAACGCTGTCAAAGGTTATCCCTCCATCCCTCTGTTCATCCCTCCATCCTGTCCTCTACCTCCATCCCTCTATCCTCCTCACGCACCCAAACGCTGTCAAAGGTTATCCCTCCATCCCTCTGTTCATCCCTCCATCCTGTCCTCTACCTCCATCCCTCCATCCTCCTCACGCACCCAAACGCTGTCAAAGGTTATCCCTCCATCCCTCTGTTCATCCCTCCATCCTGTCCTCTACCTCCATCCCTCCATCATCCTCATGCACCCAAACGCTGTCAAAGGTTATCCCTCCATCCCTCTGTTCATCCCTCCATCCTGTCCTCTACCTCCATCCCTACATCCTGTCCTCCATCTGCATCCCTCCATCCTCCTCACGCACCCAAACGCTGCCAATCTTATCCCTCCATCCCTCTGTTCATCCCTCCATCCTGTCCTCTACCTCCATCCCTCTATCCTGTCCTCTACCTCCATCCCTCCATCCTCCTCACACACCCAAACGCTGTCAAAGGTTATCCCTCCATCCCTCTGTTCATCCCTCCATCCTGTCCTCTACCTCCATCCCTCCATCCTGTCCTCCATCTGCATCCCTCCATCCTCCTCACACACCCAATCGCTGTCAAAGGTTATCCCTCCATCCCTCTGTTCATCCCTCCATCCTGTACTCTACCTCCATCCCTCCATCCTCCTCACGCACCCAAACGCTGTCAAAGGTTATCCCTCCATCCCTCTGTTCATCCCTCCATCCTGTCCTCTACCTCCATCCCTCCATCCTCCTCACGCACCCAAACGCTGTCAAAGGTTATCCCTCCATCCCTCTGTTCATCCCTCCATCCTGTCCTCTACCTCCATCCCTCTATCCTCCTCACGCACCCAAACGCTGTCAAAGGTTATCCCTCCATCCCTCTGTTCAACACTACATCCTGTCCTCTACCTTCATCCCTCCATCCTGTACTCTACCTCCATCCCTCCATCCTCCTCACGCACCCAAATGCTGTCAAAGGTTATCCCTCCATCCCTCTGTTCATCCCTCCATCCTGTCCTCTACCTCCATCCCTCCATCCTGTCCTCTACCTCCATCCCTCCATCCTCCTCACGCACCCAAACGCTGTCAAAGGTTATCCCTCCATCCCTCTGTTCATCCCTCCATCCTGTCCTCTACCTCCATCCCTCCATCCTCCTCACGCACCCAAACGCTGTCAAAGGTTATCCCTCCATCCCTCTGTTCATCCCTCCATCCTGTACTCTACCACCATCCCTCCATCCTCCTCATGCACCCAAACGCTGTCAAAGGTTATCCCTCCATCCCTCTGTTCATCCCTCCATCCTGTCCCTCCATCTGCATCCCTCTATCCTCCTCACGCACCCAAACGCTGTCAAAGGTTATCCCTCCATCCCTCTGTTCATCCCTCCATCCTGTACTCTACCACCATCCCTCCATCCTCCTCATGCACCCAAACGCTGTCAAAGGTTATCCCTCCATCCCTCTGTTCATCCCTCCATCCTGTCCTCTACCTCCATCCCTCCATTCTCCTCACACACCCAAACGCTGTCAAAGGTTATCCCTCCATCCCTCTGTTCATCCCTCTATCCCTCCATCCCTCTATCCTCCTCACGCACCCAAACGCTGTCAAAGGTTATCCCTCCATCCCTCTATCCCTCCATCCCTCTGTTCATCCCTCCATCCCTCTGTTCATCCCTCCATCCTGTCCTCTATCTGCATCCCTCTATCCTCACCCAAATGCTCACAAATGTATCCCTTTCTTCTCATCCCTCCATCCAAGGTTATCCCTCTCTCCTCATCCCTCCGTCCTCCTTTACATCCTCCTCTCCTCCTCTCTTTCTTCTCGATGTCTGCGTTCTTTCATCCATTCTTCTGCTTTTCTCTTTTTTGCCCCGAGGTGGAAACAGAAACACTCGTTTAAAACTGTTTTTAGCGTCACTTCCTGGTTCGTTTTGTTGCCGTGGACGCAGCGTGAACCTTTCCAAACTGAACGTAAAGATCTGAAGTTGAAGCAGACGAGTGAATAAAGAGTTTTCCACCTCTGGCCCTCCCTCCTTCCCTCCCTCTTTCCCTCCCTCCTTCCCTCCCTCCCTCTCTCTGTGAGCATGAGCATGTCTGCAGCATGTTTTTGGGCCGTTGTGTTGCATTCTGGGACTTGGAGTCTCTGGACGATGCTCAGATGTTGTGGGTTTTTTGTTTCCTCTGGCGCCAAACTCACTCTGGACGAACCAAACTCGTCCTCCACAGATCGAGTTTGTACAGAGCTGCACCTGTCTGCTCCTGTCACTGCTCCTGTCTGCTCCTGTCTCTGCTCCTGTCACTGCTCCTGTCACTGCTCCTGTCTGCTCCTGTCTCTGCTCCTGTCACTGCTCCTGTCTCTGCTCCTGTCTCTGCTCCTGTCACTGCTCCTGTCACTGCTCCTGTCTCTGCTCCTGTCTCTGCTCCTGTCACTGCTCCTGTCTCTGCTCCTGTCTCTGCTCCTGTCACTGCTCCTGTCTCTGCTCCTGTCTCTGCTCCTGTCTCTGCTCCTGTCACTGCTTCTGTCTCTCCTCCTGTCACTGCTCCTGTCTCTGCTCCTGTCACTGCTCCTGTCTCTGCTCCTGTCACTGCTCCTGTCTCTGCTCCTGTCTCTGCTCCTGTGACTGCTCCTGTCACTGCTCCTGTCTCTGCTCCTGTCACTGCTCCTGTCACTGCTCCTGTCTCTGCTCCTGTCTCTGCTCCTGTCACTGCTCCTGTCTCTGCTCCTGTCTCTGCTCCTGTCACTGCTCCTGTCTCTGCTCCTGTCTCTGCTCCTGTCACTGCTCCTGTCACTGCTCCTGTCACTGCTCCTGTCACTGCTCCTGTCTCTGCTCCTGTCACTGCTCCTGTCTCTGCTCCTGTCACTGCTCCTGTCTCTGCTCCTGTCACTGCTCCTGTCACTGCTCCTGTCACTGCTCCCTTGTCCAGTAAAATGATCTCGCTGCACGGACAGATAATTTCTCTACTTTTAACTCATTTTCTGATAGATTTAAGTGTTTCGTTCTTACATTTTGGCCTGAGGGGGGCGCTAGTGTCCACACCTGTATTTGTCACTAACACAGAAGCTCCTCAGTCTCACATGTGAAGCCTTCAGAGACTCCAGAATCACATTTTAAAGACTCCTTTAAACAGGAGCTGTGTGAAACCCCAGAGGCTGAGGCCAGACCAACAAACGAGAGATTTAAAACTTCAAATTTTCAAAAATGTTTTCACTGGTTTCAAAGATTTATGACATTTCAGGAACCGTTTTGAGCACAGCTTTAGGTCTTGTGGTCATGTGGTCTTTCGTATCATAAGATCAAACTTTATTTGAAAGTGTCAGACGGTCCTTGGTGATGGAGCTTGTTGTGGTTTCGTTCAGAGTCTCAGGGTGCAGCTATTTTGTTCCAGGTTAGTTGTGATAGATTTGGTTCATAGCCTGGAGCTTCTGGAGATTCTGGAATCTCTGGATCTCCTAGAGCCTCTCTTGTATCTGGAGCCTCTGGACCTTCTGAAGTCACTGGAGCTTTAGGATCCAATGGACTCTCTGGAGGTTCTGGGGCTCTGGAGCTTCTAGAGCCTCTAGAGCTTCAGGAGCTCTGGAGTTTCAGGAGCCTCTGGAACCCCTGGAGCCTCTGGAGTCTCTAGAGCCTCTGGAGCTTCAGGAGCCTCTGGAACCTCAGGAGCTTCTGGAGTCTCTGAAGTCTCTGGAGCTTCTGGAGCTTCAGGAGCCTCTGGAGCTCCTGAAGCCTCTGGAGCTTCTGGAGTCACTAGAGCTTCTGGAGGTTCTGGAACTTCTGGAGTTTCTGGAATCTCTGGAGCTTCAGGAGCCTTTGGAAATTCTGGAGTTTCTGGAGCTTCGGGAGTCTCTGGAGCTTCTGAAGCCTCCGGAGCTTCTAGAGTCTCTGGAGCTTCTGAAGCCTCCGGAGCTTCTAGAGTCTCTGGAGCTTCTGGAGCTTCTGGAGTCTCTGGAGCTTCTAGAGTCTCTGGAGCTTCAGGAGCTTCTGGAGTCTCTGGAGCTTCTAGAGTCTCTGGAGCTTCTAGAGTCTCTGGAGCTTCAGGAGCTTCTGGAGTCTCTGGAGCCTCTGCACTGTCTGCTTCTTCTGCTGTTGCTTTTGTGGCTCTCTCCACATTTCCTTTGGTTCCTCCTCAGTTTCTCCTCAGTTCCTCCTCAGTTCTTCTCGTGGTGTTCCTCCTCCTCCTCCTCTGCTCCTGAAGCTGCTGCATGGACTTCTGCTCCTCTGCTCCATCCTCCACCACTGTCTGTGTTTGTGATGTTGGATTTGAGTTTCCTCTCCTTCCTCCTCTCTCCATCTTTCTCTCTTTCTGTCTCCATTGTGACGCTGTTCCCTCGAACCTCTCCCTCCCTCCACTCTCTCCTCCTTCTCCTCTTTCTCCTCCTTCTCCTCCTTCTCTTCTTTCTTTCTCTCTCTTGTCGTTTGGATGCCGTGGGGTTCCGCAGTAGACGCTCGGATCGGGACAAACTTTTGGAAAATGTTTTAAACTTTTTGGGATCCTGCTTTTTGGTCCGGTCTCTGGTCCGGTCTCTGGTCCGGTCTCTGGTCCGGTCTCTGGTCCGGTCTCTGGTCCGGTTCTTGGTCCGGTTCTTGGTCCGGTCTCTGGTCCGGTCTCTGGTCTGGACTCTGGTCTCTGGTCTCAGGTCTCAGACAGGTCCCAGTTCACGAGAGGTTTTGGTTCTTTTGTTGGTTTTCCATCTGTCTCCTCGTGTCCGCCACTTTGTTTTTTTTTTTCTTTTTTTACATTTTGTGTCTCTGCATCTGCACGGCTTCTGCGTCCGCCCCACGACCTCGTCCTCTCCTCTTCCTCTCTTTCTTTTTCCCTCTCTCCTTCTCTTATTCCCTCTCTTCTTCTTCTCTTCTTCCTCCCTCTCTGGAATGAACAGCACCAGCATGGCTTCCTTGCATCTTTTGCTTGTCCCTTAAAACACATTTCTGCTCATCGACCCTCCTCCCTCTCTTCTTCTCTTTCTCTTTTTCCCTCTCTTTCCTTCTCTCTCTTCTTCCCTCTGTCCACGTTTTCTCCCATTCTCTCCATCCGTCATCCATCTCTTCTTAAAGGGAGAGTTCAAAGTTTTAAATCAATAAAGAATTTAATCAACGATTTGAAGGTGATTTGAGGCAGAGGGACAGAGCGGAGCTGGAAGAACGAGGGAGGGATGGACAGAGCGGGGGGGAAGAGGAGAAAAAGAAAGAGAGAGGCAGAAAGGTAGAGAAAGGAAAGAGAGATGAGAAAAAGAAAGAAATGGGGAGCGAGGATAGGGAGTAGAAGAAGAAAAAGAAGGGATAGAGAAAAAAGAGGAAAGAAAAGAGCTAGAGGAGAGATGGAGAGAGAGGGAAGAAAAGAGATAGAAGAATGGACAGAACTTTCCCTTTAAGTTTAAACTTCATCAAACCAACAAAACCTGATCTCTCTGAGCTCCTGTTGCCGCATGAACGAGTGAAGAAGGTATTAACTCATCTGTTCTCTCTCCCTCTCTCCCTCCCTCTTTCTCCTTCCCCCTTTCATCCTCCCTTCCTCCCCCCTCTCCTCTCTCACCTTGATTCTCCCCCCTCCTCTCCTCCTTACGCTCTCTTGCCTCAATGCTTCTTTCTCTGTCTTTCTCTTTGTTTCCTTTCCTCTCTCTCCTCTTCTTTCCCTTCCTCCTCCTCTCCTCCTCTCCCCCTCTCTTCCTCTCCTCCTCTCTTCCTCTCCTCCTCTCCTCCCTCCCTCTCTTCCTCTCCTCCTCTCTTCCTCTCCTCCTCTCCTCCTTTCCTCCCTCCCTCTCTCTCTCAGATCTGTCCGAGGGGTCAGAGGTCACAGGTTTGGGGGGGAGTCCGTCATCGTGGCAACAGTCAGAGTCTGAGTGTGTTTCCTGCTCCTCAACGAACTACTGCGGCCACGATACTTCAGACATACACACGTGAGTACTACGAGTACTACTACTACTACTACTACTACTACTACTACTACTACCAACTACTGCGCCCACGATACTTCAGACATACACACGTGAGTACTACGAGTACTACTACTACTACTACTACTACTACTACTACTACTGCCGCCACGATACTTCAGACATACACACGTGAGTACTACGAGTACTACTACTACTACTACTATGAGACACACATACACCGTGAGTACTACGAGTACTACTACTACTACTACTACTACTACTACTACCAACTACTGCGCCCACGATACTTCAGACATACACACGTGAGTACTACGAGTACTACGAGTACTACTACTACTTTTACTACTACTGCTCCTGTGGTCAGACCTCTTGTCAGACCCGGATCCCCTCAGATCTCAGAGCTTCAGCAGGTTCGGGTCTGGGACAAACTGTGGTCGTGTCGTTAGGCAAAGCACTTCACCCACAGTGCCTGGGGTGAACGTGGAGTGAGTGGTGGAGGTCGGAGCAGATTCTCAGCCTCACTTCAGCCGGTCTGTCCCAGGGCGGCTGTGGCTACAGGAGTTTAACCACCGAGTCTGGAGAGAATAAAGAATAAAGTGAACTTTGAGTGACAGGAAAGTGTCAAACTGATGCCTCCAAGTCCTGATCAGAGGTTTGACTGGACACTGCACCGCTCCTGATCATAGGACTAACTCAGGGTGGGTGCTCCTCATGGTGGGTGCTCCTCAGGGTGGGTGCTCCTCAGGGTGGGTGCTCCTCAGGGTGGGTGCTCCTCTGGGTGGTGGGTGCTCCTCTGGGTGGGTGCTCCTCAGGGTGGTGGGTGCTCCTCAGGGTGGTAGGTGCTCCTCAGGGTGGGTGCTCCTCAGGGTGGTAGGTGCTCCTCAGGGTGGGTGCTCCTCAGGGTGGGTGCTCCTCAGGGTGGGTGCTCCTCAGGGTGGGTGCTCCTCTGGGTGGTGGGTGCTCCTCAGCTCTGATGTTTGTGTTTCTCAGGTTTCCTCTGAAGATGTTGTGCCAAAACATGAAGAGACAGATCGTCTCCAGAGCCTTTTATGGATGTGAGTACAAATACTGCAAATACTGCAAATACTGCAAATACTGCAAATACTGCAAATACTGCAAATACTGCAAATACTACGACTATTACGACTACTACTACTACTACTACCACTGCTACTACTACTACTAGTGTGTGTGTGTATATGTGTGTTCTGGTTCAGTCCTGATCCAGTCCTGGTTCAGTGCTGGTTCAGTCCTGGTTCAGTCCTGGTTTAGTCCTGGTTTAGTCCTAGTTCAGTCCTGGTTCAGTCCTGGTTCAGTTCTGGTTCAGTCCTGGTTTAGTCCTGGTTTAGTCCTGGTTTAGTCCTGGTTCAGTCCTGGTTCAGTTCTGGTTTAGTCCTGGTTTAGTCCTGGTTCAGTCCTGGTTCAGTCCTGGTTCAGTCCTGGTTCAGTCCTGGTTTAGTCCTGGTTCAGTCCTGGTTCAGTCCTGGTTCAGTCCTGGTTCAGTCCTGGTTCAATCCTGGTTTAGTCCTGGTTCAGTCCTGGTTCAGTCCTGGTTCAGTCCTGGTTCAGTCCTGGTTTAGTCCTGCTTTAGTCCTGGTTCAGTCCTGGTTCAGTCCTGGTTCAGTCCTGGTGTGTGATCATATAAACAGTCAGGAGAATAATCCGTTTACAGTCCTCATAAATTCTCCCCCCTCTTCATTAAGTCTCATATTAAACTCTGTGTTTGTGTTTGTAAAATATCATTAAATCTGATTAAGTTTCTGTCAATTCAAAGTTATTATGAAAGTTTGTTTTTAATTTGTAATATACGATTACTCTGGTGAATAATGTGCTCATATCGCTGTATTTGAGTCACGTGCTGCATTTGCACAGAGTCTCTGCGCCCCAATGGAGCAGGTCTGTGGA
>CM068357.1:3704663-3712163 GCA_034769755.1 Odontamblyopus lacepedii
GATATATTTTATTCTTTTATTCATTTGTTTAAAGGACAGCGCACAGTTAATAACATAAGGCCAAGGAAAAAAGGCCAGAACCAGATTACAGCCACATCTGTCGTCCTTAAACATTTACAATTATCATTTCATCAGTACACATAAATAACAATAAAATTTACACAACGATAAACTCATCTGTAGTGAATCTTATTAAAACTACATAAAAAGTAATTCGTTAACATTATTTCCCGTAAAAAAGAAAAAATTCATCATCAAACCCTCATGTAAAACATCATTCGCAGATAAAACCTATATACAATAAACACTGTATCAGCAATAAGACCCTTTTACAAAACAAAAAAAAGAAAAGAAGTTAAATTCCCATTATCATAAATATTTGTCCCACTTAAGGCCACACAAACCCCACTGCACCAACGTTTACTGTGGATTAAATAATCAAACTTTACAATTCCTCAAGAATCTAACAGTATCATCCCAAAGTCCAGCCTCATCTTTATTTGATACAAGTTAATGTTGAAATGAAGTCGCTTTAACCCGTGGGAGAAACTGCAGGAGTTGGGACGTGTTTTAAACTCAACCGGTCGTGAGTTCCACTTTTTTGCTGCAGTAAATGAGGAAGAGGATTGTCCCATTGTCCCAGTGTTTAAGGGGGATACAGAGGAGCAGAGGAGCAGGAGGAGCAGAAGGAGCAGAAGGAGCAGAAGGAGCAGGAGGAGCAGAAGGAGCAGAAGGAGCTCTTGTTTTTATGATGTTTTGATGTTTTTCCTGCAGAATTACAAAGAGCTGGAGCTGCTGCGGTTGGTGTATTATGGAGGAGTCCAGCACGAGATCAGGAAGGAGGTGTGGCCTTTCCTCCTGGGACACTACAAGTTTGGGATGAACAAGAAGGACCTGAGCCAGGTACTGCAGTACTACAGGTACTGCCCCCTCATAAGTACTACAGGTACTGCAGTACTACAGGTACTGCCCCCTCATAAGTACTACAGGTACTGCAGTACTACAGGTACTGCCCCCTCATAAGTACTACAGGTACTGCCCCCTCATAAGTACTACAGGTACTGCAGTACTACAGGTACTGCCCCCTCATAAGTACTACAGGTACTGCAGTACTACAGGTACTGCCCCCTCATAAGTACTACAGGTACTGCAGTACTACAGGTACTGCCCCCTCATAAGTACTACAGGTACTGCAGTACTACAGGTACTGCCCCCTCATAAGTACTACAGGTACTGCAGTACTACAGGTACTGCCCCCTCATAAGTACTACAGGTACTGCAGTACTACAGGTACTGCCCCCTCATAAGTACTACAGGTACTGCAGTACTACAGGTACTGCCCCCTCATAAGTACTACAGGTACTGCAGTACTACAGGTACTGCCCCCTCATAAATGTGCCCTACTACTCCAGGTCTAAACCAGGTCTAAACCAGGACTAAACCAGATCTATGACAGGACTATTCCAGGTGTAATTCCAGGTCTAAACCAGGACTAAACCAGGGCTTTTACAGAACTAAACCAGGACTAAACCAGGTCTTTTACAGAACTAAACCAGGACTAAACCAGGTCTTTTACAGAACTAAACCAGGACTAAACCAGGTCTTTTACAGGACTAAACCAGGTCTATGACGGGACCAAACCAGGTCTAAACCAGGTCTATAATGGGACTATTCTATGTCTAATCTAGGACTAAACCAGGTCTAAAAGTGGACTACATCATTTCCACTGCATCTGTAAACAGAAAATGATCCTGGAGGACACACAGTGGATAAAATGAGCTTTAGACAAACCCACAAACCTCAGAGCTCCACCTGAGGGAGCTGGACCACAGTTTGAGAAACACTTCAGTAGAACGTTAATGTCCGACCCCGGCGATGTGCAGATGTGCCAAACTCCTGGACGAGCCTGTGCAGAGCTGCTCGTGTCGCTGAGCGTGAGAATGAACCGTGTCGTTTGTGTTTCTGAGGTGGACGCGCGCGTTTCCGAGCGTTACCAGCAGGTGGTGCGAGAGTGGAAGGCCTGTGAGCTCATCGTGAGGCAGAGGGAGAAGGAGATGCAGTCGGCCATCTTTGCCAAACTGTCGTCGGGAAGCAGCATCGACAGCCACGTCCTGAGGCTGGTGCACCGGGACTCCACGCTCAGCAATGAGGTCCGAACACAGAGAGAACATGCAAATATACAGGATAACACAGAGAGAGCATGTAACTATAAAGAGAACACACATAGAGAACATGCAAATATATGGGATAACAGAGGGAGAACATGTAAATATACAGGATAATACAGAGAGAACATGGAAATATACAGGAAAACACAGAGAGAACATGGAAATATACAGGAAAACACAGAGAGAACACACAGGGAGGACACAGCATCGACAGCCACGTCCTGAGAACACACATAGAGAACATGCAAATATACAGAGAGCACACAAGAAGCTACAGCCACGTCCTGAGACTGTGCACCGGGACTCTACACTCAGCAATGAGTTACGAACAGAGAGAACATGCAAATACACAGGATAACACAGGGAGAACATGCAGACACGCAGGATAACGCAGCGAGATCATGCAAACACACTGGGTAACACAGAAAGAACATGTAAATATACAGGATAACACAGAGAGAACATGCAAACACAGGATAACACAGGGAGAACATGCAGACACGCAGGATAACGCAGCGAGATCATGCAAACACACTGGGTAACACAGAAAGAACATGTAAATATACAGGATAACACAGAGAGAACATGCAAACACAGGATAACACAGAGAGAACATGCAAACACAGGATAACAGGGAGAAGGGGCGTTACCTTTACCAGCCTCGCTCCTGATTGGCTCGTTGGTTGCTATGACACTCGGGGCCAGAATTCCAAACCTGGAGCTTGAAATTCCCCCTGTAGCTGAACCTCGATGAGCTTCATTTGACTCTTTATTCCTCGTCTCTTCACTGGTCTAAACCTCGTGTGTCTCAGGTTTTCATGTCGGTGGACGAGCCCGACGGAGCCCAGAGCCCCCCCAGCACCGAGGACACGCCCCCGCCCACCTCCACCATGCTGCCCCCGCACGCCCTGCCCCCCGAGGAGCGCCCCCTGCTGGAGTTCGACTCGCCCGACTCAGGCCTGCCCTCCTCCAGGAACTACTCCGTCACCTCCGCCCACTCGCAGATCACCTCCAGCACCGAGGAGGAGCCCGGGGCCAACGAGGAGGCCAACGAGGAGGCCAACGAGGAGGCTAACGAGGAGGCTAACGATGAGGCTAACGAGGAGGCTAACGAGGAGGCTAACGAGGAGGCTAACGAGGAGGCCAACGAGGAGGCAAACGAGGAGGCCAACGAGGAGGCCAACGAGGAGGCTAACGAGGAGACCGGAGACCAAACCGGAGACCAGAGCCAGGACCAGAGCCAGGACCAGAGCCAGGACCAGAGCCAGGACCAGAGCCAGGACCAGAGCCAGGACCAGAGCCAGGACCAGAGCCAGGACCAGACCGGGATCGGGACTGAGACCAGGACCAGGGACACGGACAGACTTTGTTCTCAGCTCGACAGACTCGTCACCAGTGGAGAGAAAACAGAGAAGATTTCCCCGTCTCTGTCCTGTTATACGGTAAAAATATAAAGTCTGTTAGATTTATTTACCTTTTTATATTATGTATATTTACATTATTTTTTAAATTAGATTTATTTACCTGTTTATATAATTATTATTTATTTATCTATTTATATTATTAGATTTATTTACCTTTTTATATTATATTTGTTTACCTTTTTTATTATATTTACTTACTTTTTATATTATACACTCAACAAAAATATAAATGCAACACTTGTTTTTGCTCCCATTTGTCATGAGATGGACTCAAAGATCTAAAATTCATTCCAGATACACAATATTACCATTTCTCTCAAACATTGTTCACAAATCTGTCTAAATGTGTGATAGTGGCACTTTTGCTTTGCTGAGATAATCCATCCCACCTCACAGGTGCCACATCAAGATGCTCATCAGACACCATGATTAGTGCACAGGTGAACCTTAGACTGTCCACAATAAAAGGCCACTCTGAAATGTGCAGTTTTGTCTCACAGCAAAATGCCACAGATGGCGCAAGCATTGAGGGAGCGTGCAATTGGCATCCTGACAGCAGGAATGTCAACCAGATCTGTTGCTCGGGCATTGAATGTTCATTTCTCCACCATAAGCCGTCTCCAAAGGCGTTTCAGAGAATATGGCAGTACATCCAACCGGCCTCACAACCGCAGACCACGTGTAACCACACCAGCCCAGGACCTCCACATCCAGCAGGTTCACCTCCAAGATCGTCTGAGACCAGCTACTCAGACAGCTGCTGAAACAATTGGTTTGCATAACCAAAGAATTTCTGCACAAACTGTCAGAAACCGTCTCAGGGAAGCTCAACTGCTCGTCGTCCTCATCGGGGTCTTAACCTGACTCCAGATCGTCGCCGTAACAGACTTGAGTGGGCAAATGCCCACATTCGATGGCGTCTGGCACGTTGGAGAGGTGTTCTCTTCACGTATGAATCTCGGTTTACATTGTTCAGGGCAGATGGCAGACAGCGTGTGTGGCGTCGTGTGGGTGAGAGCTTTGCTGATGTCAATGTTGTGGATGGAGTGGCCCATGGTGGTGGTGGGGTTATGGTATGGGCAGGCATCTGTTATGGACGAAGAACACAGGTGCATTTTATTGATGGCATTTTGAATGCACAGAGATACCGTGATGAGATCCTGAGGCCCATTGTTGTGCCATACATCCATGAACATCACCTCATGTTTCAGCAAGATAATGCACGGCCCCATGTTGCAAGGATCTGTACACAATTCTTGGAAGCTGAAAATGTCCCAGTTCTTGCATGGCCAGCAGACTCACCGGACATGTCACCCATTGAGCATGTTTGGGATGTGCTTGACCGGCGTATACGACAGCGCGTACCAGTTCCCACTAATATCCAGCAACTTCGCACAGCCATTGAAGAGGAGTGGACCAACATTCCACAGGCCACAATTGACAATCTGACAAACTCTATGCGAAGATGTGCTGCACTGCATGAGGCAAATGGTGGTCACACCAGATACTGACTGGTTCTGAGTCCCCAGACCCCCAATAAAGCAACAACTGCACATTTCAGGGTGGCCTTTTATTGTGGACAGTCTAAGGTTCACCTGTGCACTAATCATGGTGTCTGATGAGCATCTTGATGTGGCACCTGTGAGGTGGGATGGATTATCTCAGCAAAGCAAAAGTGCCACTATCACACATTTAGACAGATTTGTGAACAATGTTTGAGAGAAATGGTAATATTGTGTATCTGGAATGAATTTTAGATCTTTGAGTCCATCTCATGACAAATGGGAGCAAAAACAAAAGTGTTGCGTTTATATTTTTGTTGAGTGTACATTTGGATTTGTTCATTTGGACTGAAATAAACCTTTAAATAAAAATAGAAAGAGATGCACAATTACACACACCAAGATGTGTCATTTTCCATGTGTGTGAGAATTAACTCCACTTAGAGCGACTTTTTCCCTCGTTATAAACACACACAGTCAGAGGAGTCGACCATCTTGACTCACTTCACTCTTTGGCAAAGTTTGGCTCGATCAAAATGGACGGAGCGCATGAGTTTGGGGAAAACAAAGTTCCTGTTGGACACTCGTTTTGCTCCCGTCATCACACAGCGTGAGTGTGACGTAGGATAAAGCCGCAGAAATGTACGGAAACCTCTATGTCTGCACTTTCAGAGGGGAAAAGGACGTTTCTGTCTTTTACCGTTACAAAGTTCTGATGTCGTGGGTCTTCAGGGGTTAACCGCGGGCGCAGGTTCCGCAGTGCAGCTTTAATCACAGCTGTGTTCACAGATGGAGCTGCTGGACACTGTGGCCCTGAACCTGCACAGAATCGACAAAGACGTCCAGAGGTGCGACCGCAACTACCACTACTTCACCACGGCCAATTTAGAGAAGCTCCGCAACATCATGTGCAGGTACTGAGCCAGATGCCCTCCCACTGAGCCAGATGCCCTCCCACTGTGTCACATGCCCTCCCACTGTGTCAGATGCCCTCCCACTGTGTCACATGCCCTCCCACTGTGTCAGATGCCCTCCCACTGTGTCACATGCCCTCCCACTGTGTCACATGCCCTCCCACTGTGTCACATGCCCTCCCACTGTGTCACATGCCCTCCCACTGTGTCAGATGCCCTCCCACTGTGTCACATGCCCTCCCACTGTGTCACATGCCCTCCCACTGTGTCAGATGCCCTCCCGTGTTAAAGTGTGTGAACTATGACCTGATTTCTGAGTTTTCCTGTGTTTTTCCGGCTCTTCCTCAGTTATGTTTGGGAGCATCTGGAGACCGGATACGTCCAGGGAATGTGTGACCTCCTCGCTCCTCTGATGGTCATTCTGGACGACGGTAACAATCCTCCTGCTCCTCCTCTGCTCCTCCTCTGCTCCTCCTCTGCTCCTCCTGCTCCTCCTGCTCCTCCTGCTCCTCCTCTGCTCCTCCTGCTCCTCCTGCTCCTCCTCTGCTCCTCCTCTGCTCCTCCTCTGCTCCTCCTGCTCCTCCTCTGCTCCTCCTCTGCTCCTCCTGCTCCTCCTCTGCTCCTCCTCTGCTCCTCCTGCTCCTCCTGCTCCTCCTGCTCCTCCTCTGCTCCTCCTCTGCTCCTCCTCTGCTCTACATATTTCTCATACATTTCTCGTATATTTCGTGTGTATTTCTTGCATATTTTTCGTCTATTGCTCATGCATTTCTCATCCATCCATCCATGTTCTTCCTCTTCTCCGGGGCCGGGTCGTGGAGGGTCTCAGTCTAAGCAGGGACTCCCAGACTTCTTTCACCCCAGACACTTCCTCCAGGTCCTCCTGGACCCTGAGGCGTCCCCAGGTCCCTCCAGTGAGTCCTGGGTCTTCCCCGGGGACATTTCTTCACTTGTATCTGGATCTGGTTCTTTGGGTCGTTCCCAGAGTCAGAACCACAGGTGAAGGAGGAACGAGACTGAGGTGAACCCAGAGTCAGGACCACAGGTGAAGGAGGAACGAGACTGAGGTGAACCCAGAGTCAGGACCACAGGTGAAGGAGGAACGAGACTGAGGTGAACCCAGAGTCAGGACCACAGGTGAAGGAGGAACGAGACTGAGGTGAACCCAGAGTCAGGACCACAGGTGAAGGAGGAACGAGACTGAGGTGAACCCAGAGTCAGGACCACAGGTGAAGGAGGAACGAGACTGAGGTGAACCCAGAGCTTTGCCTTTGGGCTCAGCTCCTCTTCACCACAACGACCGAAACAGCGACCGCATCACTGCCGCCGCTGCACCGATCCTCCTGCTCCATCCTCCTGCTCCATCCTCCTGCTCCATCCACCTGCTCCATCCTCCTGCTCCATCCTCCTGCTCCATCCACCTGCTCCATCCTCCTGCTCCATCCTCCTGCTCCATCCTCCTGCTCCATCCACCTGCTCCATCCTCCTGCTCCAT
>CM068357.1:3717163-3729663 GCA_034769755.1 Odontamblyopus lacepedii
TCACGACGTCCAGAACATCCTGAAAATCGCTCGAGAACTCGTCCATAAAGTCCAGTCTCTGATGGACCCCAAGTGATCCAGACCAGACCAGGGTCTAGACCAGGTCTATGCCAAGGTCCAGAGTCCAGACCAGGTTTAACCCAGAGACCAGACCAGAGATAAGAGTCTAGACCAGGATTTAACTAGAGACCAGAGACCAGGTCCAGAATCCAGACCAGTCTAGACCCAGGTCCGAAGTCCAGTCTCTGATGGATTCCAAGTGATTGATAACCAGACCAGGGTCTAGACCAGAGGCCAGACCAGAGATCAAGTCTAGGCCAGAGTCCAGACCAGGTCTAAACTAGAGACCAGACAAGAGATGGGAGTCTAGACCAGAGACCGAAGCGAGACCAGGTTTAGACCAAATCTAAACCAGAGACCAGATCAGTGAAAAGAGTTTAGACCAGTGTCCAGACCAGGTTTAAACCAGAGAACAGGTCCAGGGCTCTAGGCTAGACCAGGTCCAGACCAGAGTCAAGACCCAGGTCCAAAGTCCACTCTCTGAAGGATCCCAAGTGGTCCATAACCAGACCAGGTCCAGACCAGGTCCAGACCAGGGTCCAGACCAGGGTTCAGACCAGGGTTCAGACCAGGGTCCAGACCAGGGTCCAGACTCCTCTTCCTCCCCTGCCCCTCCTGTCGTTGGAGGGACACAGCGCCCCCTTTAGGCCCTCCCTGTTGCTGCAGTGTCGATGTTTACACAGACGTTGGTTCCTTGGGTCCTTGGTTCCTTGGTTCCTCCGTTGGTTCCTCCGTTGGTTCCTTTGTCGGTTCGTGTTGGTCGTGTGCATGCTCTGCTCCCACACTGTGAACTCTCCTGGACGCTTGGATTCAAAACTCAACTTTTTAAATATTTTTGGAGTATTTCTTCAGAAACGGCACCAGATTTGCCACGAAACGATTCCTGTGACCAAAAACGACTGTGCCAACGACCGCCGTGTTTACGACTCGCATGCGCGTCCTGCCCAGCCCCAACCGCCCGGTCTGGAGGTGTTTGAGTTTTATTTTTGTACGTTTCTCATGTTGCCTTTAAGCGTGACGGGAGTCTGGAGTCGCCGCAATTTTTGTTTTTGCAACGGTTCTGATGAAGACCTGGACCGGACCAGAGCCGAGGAGCCGGAGCGAAACAGGAAACAGGAAACAGGAAGTCCGTCTGCAACCAACTTCTCACAGCAACACGTGACAGTCTGGGGTCAGAATTACTCAAGTAAAAGCGCCGGTACTTCAAAATGATGTTACTCGAGTAGAAGTACAAAGTAGTGGTCCAAGAAAGTACTCTTTAGATGAAAAAGTATTTGGGAAAAGTGAAAAAGCAGCTTAAAGACGGGGTATTCTGGAGCGTCCTCCCATGTTTGAACGTTATTTTCTCATCGCAAACATGTCTGAAGAGGTTTTAGATCGATCCATGCGTGTTTGAGTCATCTAGAGATCTCTCCAGGGCCCTATTCAAACCCTCCTTACGTTTAGCAGTGCGAGGCTCCGCCCACGAGCTCCCGCGCGACAATTCTCCATAAACACACGAGTGATTTAGCGCGGAGAGCAAAGTGAGAGCGACAAAAACAAAAGGGAAACTGATAAATCACGTTAAAGGTTGTACGGAGGATTTTTTTTGTTTCAGATTTGTCAACGAAAGTTCAAAAATTTGCGTTAAAGAGACGCAGCAGCCGCGTAATTATGAAAGAAAAGAATGAAAATCCATCGACTGTGGACATGGTGGAGCCAGAGAAACATCAGCTAATAGATTAATAAACCAAACGTTATTCATAGAACGCTTTTCATACAAAAAAGGCAACACAAAGCGGGAGCAGCAGCTGCGTCCAGTTTCCATCACACCGCTCTGTTTGTCCATTGGTCTCACGGTCATTTCTACGCAGAGCTCCAAGTTTCCTCCAGATTTTATCCAAAAATTGCGATTTAGAGCCTCCCTGTCCGAGCAGGTCCATCAGGCCCAGAGTCACACAGTTCGAGTACTCGAAGCTCTTCCCCTCACTCCAGTTTCCGGGCTTTGAAATCCGCCTGAATTTTCCGAAAAATCAGGTCAAAGTTCCACAATACTAATAAAACACACACTAAATACAATGCTAAATACAATCAATCAATTAAATACTGTTCGTGTATGTTTTAAATCACAGTTAATTGACCTTGAGTGTCCAGAAAGGCGCCTAATAAATAAAATGTATTATTAGTATTATTATTATTATTATTATGAATCGTGGTTGTGAATAGGCAGATATCCTCCACGAAAGAACGCGCAGCTTCGCCTGGTCCTGCTTGTCTCGTTGAAGAAAGTGTCAATGTCGTTAAGAGACTAATTTATCGAATCCAGAGTTAATTTAGTTTTGGAGAGCAGAGCGGAGAGTCTCTTGAGGAATAAGACGTATCAGACCAGACGAGACGGAAAAGCAAAGCAGGAAAGATCAGCGGAGGAGGGAAAGAGCGGCAGGAAGGTTCCAGGTTCGATCCCCGGGTCGCTGGGGCTCCTTTGTGTGTGGAGTTTGCATGTTCTCCCCGTGTCTGGATGGGTTTCCTCTGGGCACTCCGGTTTCCCCCCCATCAACCCAAAACCTGCTACACAGTGTGAAAGTGGTGGGGCGACCAGACGTCCTGAGAAATTTGGGACAGTCCTGGAATTTGAGATGTTGTCCCGAATCCAGAATCCCGAATCTGGCCCTAAATTTCCCCAAAAATGACACTCAAATAGAGTTGTTTTGTGATAAACCTTAAAACTGCTGGTAGAGAGGTTGAGTCGCCTTCGTCGACCTCCTACGACAGGGAAGAGCGTCTGACTGAAGGCGTAAACGGGAAGCAGCGGTCGCCGAGTTTGGAGAGTCGAGGGAAGTGGGTGAGGTGCGGTCTTTCCCTGTACGACGTTCAGCCGCTCGTCTTTAGTGCGGACGCTCCGGGTTCAAAACCTCCACTTATCAGAGACGTTTTTATTTCTTTCTTTCTTCCGTTTTCAGTAGTTTACACCACCGGGTCTGGAGTGAGTGAAGAATAATCTGTTCATAACGCTCCGTAAAGCGTCTTTAGGGACACGTGTCTATAGAAAGCGCTATAGAAATAAATAAAACACTTTACGTTCGCCTCTTACACATTCCACATTCACAAGACGCCGTTTACTCGACCGACGCAGCGGTTCTGAGCAGCTTTTTCCAACTGTCTAATACGTTACTAAATACTAAATACTAATAAAATACAACACTAAATACAATACTAGACACAATCAATCAATTAAACACCGTTCCACTTTAACTGTATGTTTTAACCGTACTTAATTTGTTTATGCTGTTGTAAGGAGACCTTGAGTGTCCAGAAAGGCGCCGGATAAATAAAAGTTATTATGATGTCAATGTTTACGCGTTAATAATAATAATAATAATAATGCATCAGTTTTATACAGCGCTTTTCTGGACACTCAAAGACACTTTACAGAGCATTATTCATTCACTCCAGACCCGGTGGTGGTAAGCTACAGCTGCCCTGGGGCAGACTGACGGAAGCGAGGCTCCAATCTGCGCCATCGGCCCCTCCGACCACCACCACCATTCACGCACACACCACTTTCATACTAGGCAATGTGGGTGATGTGCCTTGCCTAAGGACACAACGACAGTTTTTGCAACTGGCGCCACTGTGGCACCTGGAATTCCTTGTTGCGTTAATCGTGACTAGATTAATGTAATATCCATAATGCAATATTTTTTTAAATCGGGATTAGAGTTCGCCGGTCTTTTGTCCCTTCTAAAAACATGTTTGTTTGGTTTTACTTGAGGTTAGAGTTCACCGACTTTTCGTCTCTCGCTGTTTCCCTTTCGAACTTCGGAGCGTCGTGTTTCGGTAAACTCGCCGCCGTGATGGAGAAACAGACGCTTCTGGACTTTTGAACGGTTTATTTGACTTTAAAAAAACTTCCAGACGCGACAATTTACAAGTCCGGAGTTAAATGCCGCCTGTGTCGAGCAGAGTTTCAGTTCCACCGAAGTACGTCTAGTCTAAGTTAGCAGCTCCGAGCGAAACCCCTGGGAGCAGCGACCGGAGCGTCCGAGCCGAGAGCCTCAGATCCAACAAACCTGTGGAAAGAAAATAACAACAGCGATCGCTGAACGGACACGAATTGCTTTACATTACGGCTTTAAAACGGTCTTGAAAGACAAAACAACACACGGTAACACAGAAAATTGTCGCGGTGGAGCCTCGGCGACCAGTTCACCGCAAAAGGAAGTCCGTTTTCGAGGTTAGTGAACGAAGAAGAGAAGAGGAAACTAAAGTGATACTCGGAGGTTCCTTCCAGCGATGGCGCGACTGAAGCAGGCGAAGGGTCTGAAGACGTGCCGGTCGATAAATAAATAAACTTCTGGACAGGAAACGTCAACGGTGATTCCGTAAACGAGCGTGATTTCCGGAGTGAGGAGGAGGCGGGAGGAGGAGCTTCTACGGAGGACAAACAGTCGCTGGATTTCTCTTTCCTCGGAAAATCCTCCGTACGACCTTAAATATGTCGTTTTGGGTGAATCTTTAAAACAATAAAAAAAAAGTCAAATACCCCCGTCTTTAATGCCCCAGAGGAGTGAAATACCCCCGTCTTTAATGCCCCAGAGGAGTGAAATACCCCCGTCTTTAATGCCCCAGAGGAGTGAAATACCCCCGTCTTTAATGCCCCAGAGAAGTGAAATACCCCCGTCTTTAATGCCCCAGAGAAGTGAAATACCCCCGTCTTTAATGCCCCAGAGAAGTGAAATACCCCCGTCTTTAATGCCCCAGAGAAGTGAAATACCCCCGTCTTTAAAGTCTCGCCTCGTTCACACCCTCAGAGCCGTTGCGCCCTCTGCTGGTGAACCCTCAGACTGTCACTGTTGTGTTTTTATCCCAGAGCACAAGGAAACCCGAAGCACAGCCATTTTGTGAACAGTACAATCCGAGTCCTCAGATCCTCACGGTGTATTTTTGAAGCCTTTGCCAAATGTTTGTAAAGACGTTTGTATCTTTATATAGAAAAGAAAAGTTTCTCCCTGTTTTTAAAACGGTGCCAAACGAGAAGTTGGTTGCAGATTTTTTTTGTTTTGTGGAATTCTGCCTCAAAAGTCCCGGAAAAACGGCGGATTTAAGGAAAAGATTTAAGGTTTTGGAAAAGTAGATGAGACACTAAACCAGGACTAAACCAGGACTAAACCAGGACTAAACCAGGACTAAACCAGGACTAAACCAGGACTAAACCAGGACTGAACCAGGACTGAACCAGGACTGAACCAGGACTAAACCAGGACTGAACCAGGACTAAACCAGAACTGAACCAGGACTAAACCAGGACTGAACCAGAACTGAACCAGGACTAAACCAGAACTGAACCAGGACTAAACCAGGACTGAACCAGGACTAAACCAGAACTGAACCAGGACTAAACCAGGACTAAACCAGGACTGAACCAGGACTGAACCAGGACTGAACCAGGACTAAACCAGGACTGAACCAGGACTAAACCAGAACTGAACCAGGACTAAACCAGGACTAAACCAGGACTGAACCAGGACTAAACCAGAACTGAACCAGGACTAAACCAGGACTGAACCAGGACTAAACCAGGACTAAACCAGGACTGAACCAGGACTGAACCAGGACTGAACCAGGACTAAACCAGAACTGAACCAGGACTAAACCAGGACTAAACCAGGACTAAACCAGGACTGAACCAGGACTGAACCAGGACTAAACCAGGACTGAACCAGGACTAAACCAGAACTGAACCAGGACTAAACCAGGACTGAACCAGGACTAAACCAGGACTAAACCAGGACTGAACCAGGACTAAACCAGAACTGAACCAGGACTAAACCAGGACTGAACCAGGACTAAACCAGGACTAAACCAGGACTGAACCAGGACTGAACCAGGACTGAACCAGGACTAAACCAGAACTGAACCAGGACTAAACCAGGACTGAACCAGGACTAAACCAGGACTAAACCAGGACTGAACCAGGACTAAACCAGAACTGAACCAGAACTAAACCAGAACTGAACCAGGACTAAACCAGGACTAAACCAGGACTAAACCAGGACTAAACCAGAACTGAACCAGGACTGAACCAGGACTAAACCAGGACTGAACCAGGACTAAACCAGGACTGAACCAGGACTGAACCAGGACTGAACCAGGACTAAACCAGGACTGAACCAGGACTAAACCAGAACTGAACCAGGACTAAACCAGGACTGAACCAGGACTAAACCAGGACTAAACCAGGACTGAACCAGGACTAAACCAGAACTGAACCAGGACTAAACCAGGACTGAACCAGGACTAAACCAGGACTAAACCAGGACTGAACCAGGACTAAACCAGAACTGAACCAGGACTAAACCAGAACTGAACCAGGACTAAACCAGGACTAAACCAGGACTAAACCAGAACTGAACCAGGACTAAACCAGAACTGAACCAGGACTAAACCAGGACTAAACCAGGACTGAACCAGAACTGAACCAGGACTGAACCAGGACTAAACAGGACTAAACCAGAACTAAACCAGGACTAAACCAGGACTGAACCAGGACTAAACCACAACTGAACCAGGACTAAACCAGAACTGAACCAGGACTAAACCAGGACTAAACCAGGACTAAACCAGGACTGAACCAGGACTAAACCAGAACTGAACCAGGACTAAACCAGAACTGAACCAGGACTAAACCAGGACTAAACCAGGACTAAACCAGGACTGAACCAGGACTAAACCAGAACTGAACCAGGACTGAACTAGGACTAAACCAGGACTAAACCAGAACTGAACCAGGACTAAACCAGAACTGAACCAGGACTAAACCAGGTCTAAACCAGAACTGAACCAGGACTAAACCAGGTCTAAACCAGAACTGAACCAGAACTAAACCAGAACTGAACCAGGACTAAACCAGAACTGAACCAGGACTAAACCAGAACTGAACCAGGACTAAACCAGGACTAAACCAGAACTGAACCAGGACTAAACCAGAACTGAACCAGGACTAAACCAGGACTAAACCAGAACTGAACCAGGACTAAACCAGAACTGAACCAGGACTAAACCAGGACTAAACCAGGACTAAACCAGGACTGAACCAGGACTAAACCAGGACTAAACCAGAACTGAACCAGGACTAAACCAGAACTGAACCAGGACTAAACCAGGACTAAACCAGAACTGAACCAGGACTAAACCAGAACTGAACCAGGACTAAACCAGGACTAAACCAGAACTGAACCAGGACTAAACCAGAACTGAACCAGGACTAAACCAGAACTGAACCAGGACTAAACCAGGACTGAACCAGGACTAAACCAGAACTGAACCAGGACTAAACCAGGACTAAACCAGGACTAAACCAGGACTGAACCAGGACTAAACCAGAACTGAACCAGGACTAAACCAGAACTGAACCAGGACTAAACCAGGACTAAACCAGGACTAAACCAGGACTAAACCAGAACTGAACCAGGACTGAACCAGGACTAAACCAGGACTGAACCAGGACTAAACCAGGACTAAACCAGGACTAAACCAGGACTAAACCAGGACTAAACCAGAACTGAACCAGGACTGAACCAGGACTAAACCAGGACTAAACCAGGACTAAACCAGGACTAAACCAGGACTAAACCAGAACTGAACCAGGACTGAACCAGGACTAAACCAGGACTGAACCAGGACTGAACCAGGACTAAACCAGGACTGAACCAGGACTAAACCAGGACTAAACCAGGACTGAACCAGGACTAAACCAGGACTAAACCAGGACTAAACCAGGACTAAACCAGGACTGAACCAGGACTGAACCAGGACTGAACCAGGACTAAACCAGGACTGAACCAGGACTAAACCAGAACTGAACCAGGACTAAACCAGGACTGAACCAGGACTAAACCAGGACTAAACCAGGACTGAACCAGGACTAAACCAGAACTGAACCAGGACTAAACCAGGACTGAACCAGGACTAAACCAGGACTAAACCAGGACTGAACCAGGACTGAACCAGGACTGAACCAGGACTGAACCAGGACTAAACCAGAACTGAACCAGGACTAAACCAGGACTGAACCAGGACTAAACCAGGACTAAACCAGGACTGAACCAGGACTAAACCAGAACTGAACCAGGACTAAACCAGAACTGAACCAGGACTAAACCAGGACTAAACCAGGACTAAACCAGGACTAAACCAGAACTGAACCAGGACTGAACCAGGACTAAACCAGGACTGAACCAGGACTAAACCAGGACTGAACCAGGACTGAACCAGGACTGAACCAGGACTAAACCAGGACTGAACCAGGACTAAACCAGAACTGAACCAGGACTAAACCAGGACTGAACCAGGACTAAACCAGGACTAAACCAGGACTGAACCAGGACTAAACCAGAACTGAACCAGGACTAAACCAGAACTGAACCAGGACTAAACCAGGACTAAACCAGGACTAAACCAGAACTGAACCAGGACTAAACCAGAACTGAACCAGGACTAAACCAGGACTAAACCAGGACTGAACCAGAACTGAACCAGGACTGAACCAGGACTAAACAGGACTAAACCAGAACTAAACCAGGACTAAACCACAACTGAACCAGGACTAAACCAGAACTGAACCAGGACTAAACCAGGACTAAACCAGGACTAAACCAGGACTGAACCAGGACTAAACCAGAACTGAACCAGGACTAAACCAGAACTGAACCAGGACTAAACCAGGACTAAACCAGGACTGAACCAGGACTAAACCAGGACTGAACCAGGACTAAACCAGAACTGAACCAGGACTGAACCAGGACTAAACCAGGTCTAAACCAGAACTGAACCAGGACTAAACCAGGAGTAAACCAGGACTAAACCAGGTCTAAACCAGAACTGAACCAGGACTGAACCAGGACTAAACCAGGACTAAACCAGAACTGAACCAGGACTGAACCAGGACTAAACCAGGTCTAAACCAGAACTGAACCAGAACTAAACCAGGACTAAACCAGAACTGAACCAGAACTGAACCAGGACTAAACCAGAACTGAACCAGGACTAAACCAGAACTGAACTAGGACTAAACCAGGACTAAACCAGAACTGAACCAGGACTAAACCAGAACTGAACCAGGACTAAACCAGGTCTAAACCAGAACTGAACCAGGACTAAACCAGGTCTAAACCAGAACTGAACCAGGACTAAACCAGAACTGAACCAGGACTAAACCAGAACTGAACCAGGACTAAACCAGAACTGAACCAGGACTAAACCAGGACTAAACCAGAACTGAACCAGGACTAAACCAGAACTGAACCAGGACTAAACCAGGACTAAACCAGAACTGAACCAGGACTAAACCAGAACTGAACCAGGACTAAACCAGGACTAAACCAGGACTAAACCAGGACTGAACCAGGACTAAACCAGGACTAAACCAGAACTGAACCAGGACTAAACCAGAACTGAACCAGGACTAAACCAGGACTAAACCAGAACTGAACCAGGACTAAACCAGAACTGAACCAGGACTAAACCAGGACTAAACCAGAACTGAACCAGGACTAAACCAGAACTGAACCAGGACTAAACCAGAACTGAACCAGGACTAAACCAGGACTGAACCAGGACTAAACCAGGACTAAACCAGAACTGAACCAGGACTAAACCAGAACTGAACCAGGACTGAACCAGGACTAAACCAGAACTGAACCAGGACTAAACCAGGACTAAACCAGGACTGAACCAGGACTAAACCAGGTCTAAACCAGAACTGAACCAGGACTAAACCAGGAGTAAACCAGGACTAAACCAGGTCTAAACCAGAACTGAACCAGGACTGAACCAGGACTAAACCAGGACTAAACCAGAACTGAACCAGGACTAAACCAGGACTAAACCAGGACTAAACCAGAACTGAACCAGGACTGAACCAGGACTAAACCAGGACTGAACCAGAACTGAACCAGGACTAAACCAGGACTAAACCAGAACTGAACCAGGACTAAACCAGGACTAAACCAGGACTAAACCAGAACTGAACCAGGACTAAACCAGGACTAAACCAGGACTGAACCAGGACTAAACCAGGACTAAACCAGAACTGAACCAGGACTAAACCAGGTCTAAACCAGAACTGAACCAGGACTAAACCAGGTCTAAACCAGAACTGAACCAGAACTAAACCAGGACTAAACCAGGACTAAACCAGGACTAAACCAGAACTGAACCAGGACTAAACCAGGAGTAAACCAGGACTGAACCAGGACTAAACCAGGACTAAACCAGGACTGAACCAGGACTAAACCAGGACTAAACCAGGACTAAACCAGAACTGAACCAGGACTAAACCAGGACTAAACCAGGACTAAACCAGGACTGAACCAGGACTAAACCAGAACTAAACCAGGACTAAACCAGAACTGAACCAGGACTGAACCAGGACTAAACCAGGACTGAACCAGGACTAAACCAGGACTAAACCAGAACTGAACCAGGACTAAACCAGGACTGAACCAGGACTGAACCAGGACTAAACCAGGACTGAACCAGGACTAAACGAGGACTAAACCAGAACTGAACCAGGACTAAACCAGGACTAAACCAGGACTAAACCAGGACTGAACCAGGACTAAGCCAGGACTGAACCAGGACTAAACCAGAACTGAACCAGGACTAAACCAGGACTAAACCAGGACTAAACCAGAACTGAACCAGGACTAAACCAGGACTAAACCAGAACTGAACCAGGACTAAACCAGAACTGAACCAGGACTAAACCAGGACTGAACCAGAACTGAACCAGGACTAAACCAGGACTAAACCAGAACTGAACCAGGACTAAACCAAGACTGAACCAGGACTGAACCAGGACTAAACCAGGACTAAACCAGGTCTAAACCAGGACTAAAGCAGGTCTAAACCAGGACTAAATCAGGTCTAAACCAGGACTGAACCAGGTCTAAACTAGGACTAAATCAGGTCTAAACCAGGACTAAACCAGGTCTAAACCAGGACTAAACCAGGTCTAAACCAGGACTAAAGCAGGTCTAAACCAGGACTAAAGCAGGACTAAAACAAGGAATAAACCAGGCCTTACAGGGACTAAACCAAGGACTAGACCTGAGACTGAACTAGAGACTAAATCAGGGATCAAACCAGGTCTGAAAAAGGAACCAAAGGAGAACTACATCAGGGACTAAACTTGGACTAGACCAGAACTGAACCAGGACTAAGCCAGGTCTAAAATGGGACTAAAACAGGACTAAACCTCGGCCTAGACCAGGAGCTAAACCAGATCGAATCCAGGAAAAAAACAGGACTAAAACAGGAAATAAACCAGGACTAAACCTGGGACCGAACCGTGGTCTAAGACGGACTAGAACTAAACTAGGCATTCATCTAGTCCTGGTTTAGTCCCTGAAAATGTAGACCTGCCGGCTCCTGTCCATAACCCCAAACTTTCCTCACTTTTACCGACTGTCTGGAGCAAAAAAAAGCTCCAAAATCTCGATATAACATCAAAATTCCAACCGGACTTTTCCTTATTTCCCGTTTTTCCCGGGGCCGCCGTCAGCTGCTTTACACCGGAGTATTACGCCGCAGTATTCAGTCTGTCCGTTTACCTGACCCCGCCCACGCCCCCAACGGCTGCATCCGATTGGTCCTTCAGCCTCCTCGCTCCAAACGGTTGAATCTGATTGGTCGTTTAGCCTGTCTGTCTGAAACGGCCGAATCCGATTGGTTGGACCTCCGCCTGTGATCCAAGAGTCTTCCCCCTGGTCCAGCACAAACCAAGAATTCCGTAATCCTCTGAAGTTTATTTTTCATTTTAAAGTGCAAGCTCAAAAACGTGAAGTCGAAACTCAAAAATATTTTAAATTTTTGTTGAATCAGCGTCGCAAACAGACCTCCTTCCAATACGCTCACCGGAAGATGTTTGGAAACCTGCGGATGACGACTTCCGGTGCAGTTTCGACACTGGGAATGTGATAAAACAGTGGAAATCCGGGTATTTTTTCCGTTTTTTCCAGATTTTGTCAAAGTTTCTATCGCCAAAGGAAGTTGTCGTCATCCGGCAGGTTTCCAAACGTCTTCCGGTTTTGCGACATAAGCGTGAATAAAGTGCTTTTCCAAACTTATCCTGTGGGTTTCAGGGTGCAGAAGAGTGACCAGCGTTGCCATAGCGATTAAAAATTCAAAACTAATATATGTTAAATAATATATGTCCTGAAATCATCATTGCAATTAAAAGGTGCATTTTTGTGGCGTAATTTCAGCTCAAAAAGTCCAGAAAATACACTTTGCTTTACAATTTCACCCAAGACAACAGTGTAGTACCTGTGGTCAATATTTACCACAGTTTTAAATAAAAAATCGAGAAGAAAAGTGCAAAAATACAGGAAGTAGCTCAGATAGTTTACGCAGAAGGACTTTTTCTGACACTTTAAACTTTCATTAGTCCAGAGGTGGAA
>CM068357.1:3734663-3744663 GCA_034769755.1 Odontamblyopus lacepedii
TAAACTAGGACTAAACCAGGACTAAACCAGGACTATTTCAGGTCTAAACTAGGTCTAACTAGGGCTAAACCAGGACTATATCAGGTCTATTTCAGGTTTAAACCAGGCCTCAACTAGGTCTAAATTAGGGCTAAACCAGGTCAATTTCAGGTCTAAACCAGGACTCCTAAACCAGGACTAAACTTGGGCTAAACCAGGTCTATTTCAGATCTAAACCAGAACTAAACCAGGTCTATTTCAGGTCTAAACTAGGACTAAACCAGGACTATATCAGATCTATTTCAAACCAGGACTAAACTTGGGCTAAAATAGGACTATTTCAGGTCTAAACCAGAGGAGCATACATTCCATTTGTTTGTTTCAGGGTTTGTGTGTCGTCCCTCTCGTCTCTCTTTTCTCTCTTTTTCCTGTTTGACAGAAGAACTCGACCTAAATCTGCAGGGTTTGTGTGATAAACATGTGTGAATAAAAAAAAAAACACACACAACTCCAGGTTTGTTTGTGACAAGAATACGACATTAGAACAGTGTGACGTTCCGGTTTGTGTGAGTGTCTCTGGTGTTGACACAGACTGTGAGTTGGTGATAGGACATTCTCTGCTCTCTGGAGATAAAGCTCCGTGTGTAGATACTCGGCGACCTCTGCCCTGCTGCTGCTGCTGTTTAACTCCTTCATGTCAAACATTTGTGAAGCAGGAGATTTACAGAATCACAAATCGTGTTTACAAAGAGACCCGCGGGAGCTTCTGTGGACGCTCGTGTATCACCCTGTGGATAATGTTAGAATGATGTTTTTATAAAGAGCCCTTTTCTTTCTCAGCGGTGGACGATGGCGAAGGATCCTTTGGCAGATGCGGGTTTTTATTTCGATGATCTGAACAAACTGAGGGTCCTGGAGCCGGAGGTGAGCCACAGCTCCAGCGAACTCAAGGAGGAGTGCAAGGAGTTTGTGGACAGTAAGTACGCACACATATATACACACACAGACACATACATATATACACACACAAAAACACAGGGCTGAGCAGTAAGTACACAGCGCTGGTGTTTTTATCTTTTCCAAAGGTTAGTCTAAAGCAGACTTGGACAGACTTCTGCATTTGTTTGTCTCCAGTAGGTTCAGCCTCTCAGTGTGAGAGCTGCAGAACATCCAGAACGCTGCAGCTCGGGTCCTGACTCCAACCAGGAAGTACGAGCACATAAGTCCTGTGCTCAGCTCTCTGGTCTCTGCACTGCCCCCTGTGGCTCAGAGACTTTAAAGCGGCTCTGCTTGTGCACAGTGACCGAGCACCAACGTCCATCTGTGACAGAAGTGAAGTGAAGAGGCAGAGCGCTTCACTGGGTCACAAAACAGTCAGAAATAGCAGTGCAGGTGCTTTATGAGGGTTAACATGAAATCTAAACAAACAAGAAATAGCCCTTACTAAAAAATCATGTCTTATAATAGTATTTAAGTACACCTGTGGGTCCTGTCTCGCACTTATGCCCTGACGAAGACCATCTTGCTGGTGGAAACGCGCTGGACTTTTAATATATTCAGTCGGTGTGTCCTGAGTTAGTACCTCGCCCATTTTCACACTTTTTAGTAAGAGTTATTTCTTGTTTAGGTTACATCTCTGACATGTTGGTTACATATGAACCATCTGCACTCTGGGGACCTCAGGGACCAACCTCCTGCTGTAGTCCTGATGTAGTCCTGGTTCAGTCCTGGTTTAGTCCCCAGAGTCAGGTCTTAACTCGGGTTTCATATTCATGAAGCTAAAACCTGGAACAGTCTGAACATGTGAGACAGGCCTCACTTCTGTTCAGCTGCGTTTGACTGAATCATTCAAACCTCACACACACCTCAAGGACCCAAAGTCAGAGTGAAGTGGCTCGAGTTGGATCCTTTAGTTCCACAAACTGTCATTGAATTGGTTCAGACTCACAATATTTCTGTTTAATATTTCCTCATGATTGGGACTTTGTTCATGTTCATGTTTGGTTTGTTTTTCAGAAATCGGTCAGTTCCAGAAGACGGTGGGCGGCCTCATCGATCTGGTCGACGAACTCTCCAAAGAGGCAGAGACGGAAAAGATGAAGGTAACACGTGTTTACCTGTGAATGACAGGCCCGTAGCCAGACTTCCAAGGGGGGTGGGTCGTTTTTTAAGCCAAAAGTGACCTTTTTATACAGGTGCCTTTGCGACCCAGTGATTGTACTATAAGTACATGCTCTATGGCATGTGATGCAATGGGTTCAGGGGCATCCTCACCCAGAATGTTTTTAAGTAAAGAGCCTGTTTTAGCACATATAAAAGTTAAGGCTGTTGCATATGCTGAATATAAATAATTATCATGATTTAAGGGTGTACACAGAGGATAAGGTGATATTTTACCTTGATTAACTATTAGTATAGAATCATTGGGATGACAAAGGTATTGAAATTGAAAACCCTTAATGTCTACAATTTAAAAATTATGGTAAACTCTTCGAGTCTTTGGGAAATTACTTTATCAGGGCTCTACAGTGCGCCCATTTCACTCGCATTTGCGAGCAAATATTTCGGCGTGCGGACTAGGAAAATAAATAAAACAGTCGCTCCAGTGCGAGTGCTTCTGCAGCCACAATAAGGAGAGCTGCGCACAGACATTATGTGAGTGAAACGTTCTAAATGTGTCAAGCATTAGGGGCGCACTCACACTAGGACTTCAGAATCGTGCCCAAGCCTGGATCGCCCCTAAAGCGCAGCACACATGCCCAGCGCGAGCGTAACCGATCTGAACCGTGCCCTGGCATGACATCTCCGACCGCGCACGACTCCAGCATACGAGCTCCCCGTGTGGCCGATATCACTCATACGAACAAACTCCGCTTCAAAACACATCCACGCCCACCTTAACAGAGGAGCAGTGTCCGCACAGAGCAGAACTACGGCACAGAGCAGGCGATATGTGGGCTGAAGTTTTCTTAAGAAAATGCCAAATTAATCTACAAAATTAAAAGTAAAGGGCACTTGCATTTACAGCACTCAGCACTATTTTTTTAAAAATATTTTTTGGAAAAAGGTGACCCCAGTCTCAGGGGGGGGGGGTCGTCCGACCCCCTCGACCCCCCCCGGCTACGGGCCTGAATGAGATCTGTGTGTGATATGTTTGTGGTGTGTTCAAAGACGGTAGGAGCTTCTTCATGTTTCCTTATACCTTTTTATATCATTTTATATTTGTGGTGCGTTCAAAAACAATTGGAGTCTAAGTCTTCCTTAGGTTTCCTTATACTTTTATATCTTTTTTTTGTTTGTGGTGCATTCAAGATCTTTTTAACTCATGTAAACGTGTGGTGTGTTTAAAGACAATAGCAGCTTCTGCTTTTTTCTGTATACCTTTTATATAATTTTTTTGTCTGTGTTCAAAGACCTTTTCTCTCATGTAAACTTGTGTTGTTGTGGTGCGTTCAAACGCCATAAGAGCTTCATCTTTCCTTATACCTTTTATATATACCTTTTATATCATTTTATATTTACAGAACCAAGATGGCGCCGCAGACGGTCGCCCTGGTGCTTCGGAGCGTCGTCCTTGTCTTGTTTTTGTGCGTAATTAGTGTTTTTGGCCACTCTTCTGGGTTCACCTACACCAGAGAAGAGCTCCTAAACTACAGGACTACAACACCTGTGGACTTATTTCCAGTTTTTGTCGCATCCGCGGCGGATTTACTACATACTCTGTTGAGGAGAGTGAGAAGACGTAGGAGAGGAAAGCGCGCTGGTTCACTGGTGCGCCTAAGGAGGCGCGGTCTACGCACGGCCTTACCTGGGATATTCCTTTCCAATGTTCGCTCACTCCGGAACAAAATGGACGAGCTGGCTCTGATGAGAAGCATCAACAGAGACTTTTCCTCATCCTGTGTCTTGTGTTTTACGGAATCGTGGCTTGGTGAGGACATCCCGGACTGCGAGGGGTTTCATCTCTACCGCGCTGACCGACAAGCGGCTCCTCTCTCCGGCAAGACCACAGGTGGAGGCGTCTGTTTCTTCATCAACTGCGGCTGGTGTACAGATGTGACAGTGATTGCGCAGCACTGCTCTCCCTCTCTGGAATATCTTTTCATTCACTGCAAACCGTTTTACTCTCCGCGGGAGTTCGCTTCATTCATTCTATGATTCTATGACGCTATGAGGGCTGCCTCTGACAGTTTGGATGAGTCCACGGACACTGTCACCTCGTACATCCACTTCTGCGAGCAGCACTGTGCCGTCACCACCAGGGGGAGTTATAACAATGACAAACCCTGGTTTACTCCCAAACTCAAACGGTTGTGGCTAGAAAAAAGTGAGGCTTTCAGAAGTGGAGATAAAGACCTCTACAAGGACGCCAGGTACAGGTTTAGCAGAGAAGTGGGCACTGTTAGACACCAGCTCTCTGAGAATATACAGCAGCAGATTTCAGAGGACGACTCGGCTTCTGTGTGGAGGAGTTTTAATAATGCATCAGTTTTATACAGCGCTTTTTCAGGACACTCAAAGACGCTTTACAGAGCATTATTCATTCACTCCAGACCCGGTGGTGGTAAACTACTATTGTAGCCACAGCTGCCCTGGGGCAGACTGACGGAAGCGAGGCTGCCAATCTGCGCCATCGGCCCCTCCGACCACCACCACCATTCACGCACACACCACTTTCATACTAAGCAATGTGGGTGAAGTGTCTTGCCTAAGGACACAACACCAGTTTTTTGTGACTGGCGCCCCACTGTGGCACCTGGAATTCCCAGTGGTCTCCCATCCAAGTACTAACCAGGCCCCGCCCTGCTTAGCTTCTGAGATCTGACGGGATCAGGCTTTGATGAGCCGGTATGGCCACAGGAAAATCACCAACTACAAACCTAAAACTCCACACTCCACGGACGACCTGTCCCTAGCCAACAGTCTTAACGACTTCTACTGTCGTTTTGATGAGCATCAAGCAGCTCTCACACCTCCAACCGTCCCAACAATAGAGACGACCCGGACACTCACCCCCACCTCCCCCTCACCAGAGCCATCTCCACCCTTTCACATTCATGAGGCAGATGTGAAGAAGCAGTTCAAAAGGATGAATGTCCGAAAAGCCCCTGGCCCAGACGGTGTCTCCCCTGCCACCCTGAGACACTGTGCTAACGAGCTGCCCCAGTGTCAACTCTTCACTGCAGGTTTGTCATGTGCTTCAAAACCTCCACCATTGTTCCTGTCCCCAAGAAGCCAAGGATCACCGGACTCAACGAGTCCAGACCTGTGGCTCTGACATCTGTGGTCATGAAGTCATTGGAGCGCCTGGTTCTGCCCCACCTCAGGACCCTCACGGCCCCCCTCCTGGACCCCCTGCAGTTTGCCTACAGAGCCACAGGTCTGTAGACGACGCCATCAATATGGCTCTACACTTCACCCTGCGGCATCTGGACTCCCCGGGAACCTACGCCAGGATCCTGTTTGTGGACTTCAGCTCTGCCTTCAACACCATCCGCCCAGACCTCCTCCAAGGCGCTGTCCCAGATGAACGTGCCTGATCCTCTCTGCAGGTGGATCACTGACTTCCTGACGGACAGGAAGCAGTACGTGAGGCTGGAGAAGAATGTCTTGGACTCCCGGACCATCAGCACCGGCTTCCCCAAGGCTGTGTTCTTTCTCCTCTGCTCTTCTCCCTGTACACCACCTGCTGCACCTCCTCCCATCAGTCTGTCAAGCTCATCAAGTTTGCAGACGACACCACGGTCATCGGACTCATCTCGGACAGGGATGAGTCGCCTACAGGACGGAGGTCAATCGTCTGGTGTCCTGGTGCAGCCAGAACAACCTGGTGCTTAATGCCCAGAAGACAGTGGAGATGATTGTGGACTTTAGGAAGCACACAGCCCCACTCCCCTCCATCATCCTGACCCACACCCCCATCACCACTGTGGACTCATTCCGCTTCCTGGGGACCACCATCACCCAGGACCTCAAATGGGAGCCCACCATCACCTCCATCATAAAGAAGGCCCAGCAGAGGATGTACTTCCTGAGGCAGCTGAAGAAATTCAACCTGCAGCACGGACAATGGTGCAGTTCTACACGGCCATCATCGAGTCCATGCTCACCTCCTCCATCACCGTGTGGTGCTGGAGCCTCCACCAGGGGCAAACAGAGACTGCAGCGTGTTGTGCTCTGCTGAGAAGGTGATTGGTTGCAGCCTCCATCTCTTCAGGACCTGTTCACCTCCAGGACTCGGACACGTGCAGGTCGAATTGCAGCTGATCCTTCTCACCCTGGACATGGACTTTTTGACCTGCTCCCCTCAGGCAGGAGGCTACAGAACCTCTCCCCACAAAAACAGTTTCTTCCCCTCTGCTGTTGGACTCATAAATAATAACACTAGGACTGGTCCCACCCCCCACTCTGCTTCTGTCACATGACCCTCTGGTTTTGCACTGATCATTACCTGCACTGTTATACTCTTATACTCTATATTATTATATTCCTGTAAATTTGTAAATTTTGTTGTTATATTATAGTTTGTTGTTTTTTTTCTACTTTATTTTATTCTATTTTATTTGTTGCATGTCAGTGTTTGTCTACATCTGCTCCAAGTACCGCAGCAATTTCCTAATGTTGTGAACCTGTTCACTCATATGGCAATAAAAAACATTCTGATTCTGATTCTGATTCTTCTGATTTGTGGTGTGTTCAAAGACAAGAGGAGTCTCAGTCTTCCTTATGTTTCTTTATACTTTTATATCTTTATGTGGCTGTGGTGCGTTCAAAGACCTTTTGTCTCATGTAAACCTGTGTTGTTGTGGTGCGTTCAAAGGCCATAGGAGCTCGTAACCTCCTGAAGTCTGTGGCCAAACAGCGCGAGGCTCAACAGCAGCAGCTCCAGGCCCTGATCACAGAGAAGAAGATGCAGCTGGAGAGGTCAGATAATACTCCCTACGACCAGATAATACTCCCTACGACCAGATAATACTCCCTACGACCGGATAATACTCCCTACGACCGGATAATACTCCCTACGACCGGATAATACTCCCTACGACCGGATAATACTCCCTACGACCGGATAATACTCCCTACGACCGGATAATACTCCTTACAACTGTACAACTCACCCTTATGGAACAGATAACTACAACTGGTTTAGTCCCTGGTTTAGTCCTGGTATAGTCCTGGTTTAGTCCCTGGTTTAGTCCTGGTTTAGTCTCTGGTTCAGTCCCTTGTTTAGTCCCTGGTTTAGTCTTGGTTTAGTTCTGGTTTAGTCCTGGTATAGTCACAGTATAGTCCTGGTTTAGTCCCGGTTTAGTCCCTGGTCCGCTCCTGGTTTAGTCCCTGGTTTAGTCTTGGTTTAGTCCTGGTTTAGTCCTGATTTAGTCCTGTTTTAGACCTGGGTTAGACCTGGGTTAGACCTGGTTTAGTCCTGGTTTAGTCCTGGTTTAGTCCTGGTTTAGACCTGGTTTAGACCTGGTTTAGTCCTGGTTTAGTCCTGGTTTAGTCCTGGTTTAGTCCTGGTTTAGTCCCTGATTAACCTTAGTCTTCGTCTCTTTCTTGCAGATCCCGGATCGAGTACGAGGCCTTGTCCAAAGTCGAGTCGGAGCAGAACGAGTTCATAGATCAGTTCATTTTACAGAAATAACCAGAACTTTACCAAACCAAAAGACGAGTGCCTCCAGACCCGAGAACCTGCTGCAGACTCCTCCAGACCCGAGAACCTGCTGCAGACTCCTCCAGACCTGAGAACCTGCTGCAGACTCCTCCAGACCCGAGAACCTGCTGCAGACTCCTCCTCCAGACCCGAGAACCTGCTGCAGACTCCTCCAGACCTGAGAACCTGCTGCAGACTCCTCCAGACCTGAGAACCTGCTGCAGACTCCTCCAGACCTGAGAACCTGCTGCAGACTCCTCCAGACCCGAGAACCTGCTGCAGACTCCTCCAGGCCTGAGAACCTGCTGCAGACTCCTCCAGACCTGAGAACCTGCTGCAGACTCCTCCAGACCTGAGAACCTGCTGCAGACTCCTCCAGACCTGAGAACCTGCTGCAGACTCCTCCAGACCCGAGAACCTGCTGCAGACTCCTCCAGACCCGAGAACCTGCTGCAGACTCCTCCAGACCTGAGAACCTGCTGCAGACTCCTCCTCCAGGCCTGAGAACCTGCTGCAGACTCCTCCAGACCCGAGAACCTGCTGCAGACTCCTCCAGACCTGAGAACCTGCTGCAGACTCCTCCAGACCTGAGAACCTGCTGCAGACTCCTCCAGACCTGAGAACCTGCTGCAGACTCCTCCAGACCCGAGAACCTGCTGCAGACTCCTCCAGACCTGAGAACCTGCTGCAGACTCCTCCTCCAGGCCTGAGAACCTGCTGCAGACTCCTCCTCCAGGCCTGAGAACCTGTTGCAGACTCCTCCAGACCCGAGAACCTGCTGCAGACTCCTCCAGACCCGAGAACCTGCTGCAGACTCCTCCTCCAGGCCTGAGAACCTGCTGCAGACTCCTCCTCCAGGCCCGAGAACCTGCTGCAGACTCCTCCAGACCTGAGAACCTGCTGCAGACTCCTCCAGACCTGAGAACCTGCTGCAGACTCCTCCAGGCCTGAGAACCTGCTGCAGACTCCTCCAGGCCTGAGAACCTGCTGCAGACCCCTCCAGGCCTGAGAACCTGCTGCAGACTCCTCCTCCAGGCCTGAGAACCTGCTGCAGACTCCTCCTCCAGGCCTGAGAACCTGCTGCAGACTCCTCCAGGCCTGAGAACCTGTTGCAGACTCCTCCAGGCCTGAGAACCTGCTGCAGACTCCTCCAGACCTGAGAACCTGCTGCAGACTCCTCCTCCAGGCCTGAGAACCTGCTGCAGACACCTCCAGACCCGAGAACCTGCTGCAGACTTCTCCAGGCCTGAGAACCTGCTGCAGACTCTTCCAGACCCGAGAACCTGCTGCAGACTCCTCCTCCAGACCTGAGAACCTGCTGCAGACTCCTCCACACCCGAGAATCTGCTGCAGACTCCTCCAGACCCGAGAACCTGCTGCAGACTCCTCCTCCACACCCGAGAACCTGCTGCTGACTCCTCCAGACCCGAGAACCTGCTGCAGACTCCTCCACACCCGAGAACCTGCTGCAGACTCCTCCAGACCCGAGAACCTGCTGCAGACTCCTCCAGACCCGAGAACCTGCTGCAGACTCCTCCAGACCCGAGAACCTGCTGCTGACTCCTCCACACCCGAGAACCTGCTGCTGACTCCTCCAGACCCGAGAACCTGCTGCAGACTCCTCCAGACCCGAGAACCTGCTGCAGACTCCTCCTCCAGACCCGAGAACCTGCTGCAGACTCCTCCTCCAGACCCGAGAACCTGCTGCAGACTCCTCCTCCAGACCCGAGAACCTGCTGCAGACTCCTCCTCCAGACCCGAGAACCTGCTGCAGACTCCTCCTCCAGACCCGAGAACCTGCTGCAGACTCCTCCTCCAGACCCGAGAACCTGCTGCAGACTCCTCCTCCAGACCCAGACTCCTCAAAGCTCCTGAACATTCCACAGCTTCACTTCAGTGTTTTTGCTTCAGAGAATTGTAGAAGTTTGGACTGGATTTTAACATTTGTTTACTACTACGCTATAAACTATTCCAAAGAGACTGAACAGGAACTGAACCAGGATTAAACTAAGACTAAACTAGGACTAGACCAGGATTGGAACTGGACTGAACCAGGACTAAATCAGTCCTTGATTCTGCCTGGTTTAGTCCTGGGTTAGACTTGGTTTAGTCTAGGTTCAGTCCTGGTTTAGTCTCGGCTTAAACCTGGGCTGGTCCTGGTTCAGTCCTGATTAAACCCCTGTTTAGTCTCTGGTTTAGGTCAGGTTTAGTCCTGGTTTAGTCCTGGTTTAGTCTTTGGTTTAGCCTTGGTTCAGTCTTGGTTTAGTCCTGGTCAAGCCCTGGTTTAGTCCCGAGTTTAGTCTCTGGCTTAGCCCTAGACTGGACCTGGTTCAGTCCTGGTTTAGTCCCTGGTTTAGCCTTGGTTTAATCTTG
>CM068357.1:3749663-3752163 GCA_034769755.1 Odontamblyopus lacepedii
GCCAAGACAGAAGCACGGGACAGCCGCTCTTGACACTTCAAAACAAAATCTGAAACACTTCCCGTAGTGTTAGAAGCAGACAACAATTGCTCTTTAAGCATTTTCAAAGGGCCACGCAACTTGTGACCAAATACTAGTTCCGCGGGACTGAAACCTAGTGATTCTTGGGTGGCATCTCGAATTGCGAACAGCATGAAAGGAACACCCTCATCCCAGTCTTTGCCGGTCTCAAAACAGAATTTACTCAGCATTGATTTTAAAGTTTGATGCCACCTCTCTAATGCACCTTGAGACTCTGGGTGATAAGCACTTGACACAGAGTGTGTCACACCAAAGGACTGTAGCATGTCTTTGAAAGTTTTTGACAGGAAGTTTGTTCCTTGGTCTGTCTGTACGACCCTAGGAAGACCAAAAGTAGTAAAAAATTTGGTTAGCGCTTTAGTAACAGATGGAGCTGTAATCTTGC
Organism: Odontamblyopus lacepedii; assembly: GCA_034769755.1. NCBI lineage: Eukaryota > Metazoa > Chordata > Actinopteri > Gobiiformes > Gobiidae > Odontamblyopus > Odontamblyopus lacepedii. Next base: position 3,750,130 of record CM068357.1, read on the forward strand.
GTAGTGGAATTGCCTCTGGAAACCTAGAGGTGATACACATTATTGTTAACAGAAATTGGTGGCCTGCCTTTGTTTTTGGAAGAGGACCAACACAATCTACAATAACATGTTCAAATGGTTCACCAACAGCAGGTACTGGATTTAAAGGAGCAGGAGGGACCAGTTGATTTGGCTTGCCTACAGTCTGGCAGGTGCTGCAAGTTTTACAAAAGTTAACTACATCAGCCTTTAATCCTGGCCAAAAGAAATGCTGTAGGACACGATCATAAGTTTTAGTAATACCAAGATGGCCTGACCACAGATGCTCATGAGCCAGTGATAGTACATGCCGTCTATAACTTTGGGGAACCACAATCTGGAACGTTGCACGCCAGTCAGTCTCAGTGTGGTTACCTGCCCTTGGGACCCACTTGCGCATCAGCACTCCCCTGTCAAGGAAGAACTGAGAGCTCCTCTCAGGATTCTCTAAGGCAGAAAAACATTTCATTAAAGTTAAATCAGATTTTTGAGCTGCAATTAGCGCTTCACAGGTCAATGGTGGAGATACAAGAGAACCTGGCTTAAACTCCCCGATGTCACGTCTAACTTTGACTTCATTCTCAACATGACTAGAAGTCATGTTGTCCTCAGCAAAAACAGGAGCAAGTACAGAATCACACAAACCAACATCGTTCTCCTGGGCCAACTTCTTAGCTTGTGCGCGAGTTAGAACGCTCACAGAGAACATTTCAGGATGTTGCTTGGCTAACTCATCTTGTTCTGAACCAGGAATAGGTTGGCTGACCACTTCAGGAGACGGATAAACTTTGCCACCCGCAATATCATTTCCCATGATGAAATCTATGCCCTCAACTGGAAATTTGTCAAGAACAGCCACAGGAAAAATCCCACTAACCAATTTAGAGTCCATCTGTACCTTATGGAGTGGAACAGGAAGATAAGTTAAACTAATACCTTTCACCACAGTACTAGAGCAACAATCTGTTTTAGAACTGAAAGGTAGCACCCCGGAGAGGATAAATGACTGTGATCCACCAGTGTCACGTAGGACTTTAACAAGTCGCCCATCTTCTCCCGGCACTGAAACAAAAGCCTCAAAAATGAATGGTTTAAAACACTCATCAGGAGATTTAACAGGTGAACTGAGAGGCTTAACACCACGTGCATGAACAGTTTTAATTAAACTAACACCCCTTGGCTTTGACTCTGGGCGTTTTTGTTTAAAAGCTTCACAATCTGCAATAAGATGACCAATTTTGTGACAATAGAAACATTGTTTAGGTCTCTCAGGCTTGGAACTAGTTGATATATTAGACGGACTTAGCTTTTCACTCGGCTTTCGAACATGCTCACGCGTAAAACTAGACTTATGTGTAAGCGCGAACTCATCAGCTGAGATAGCAGCCAGCTGGATTGTAGACACTTTTTGTTCATTTAAATAAACTACTGTGCGTTCAGGAAGACAGTTCTTAAATTCTTCAATTAAGATTAAATCACGCAAAGACTCAAAAGTGTCCACTTTACTCGCAGAACACCATCTGTCAAACAACAACCCCTTTTCACGCGCAAAATCTACAAAACTTTGACTCTGTGATTTACGCAGATTCCTAAAACGTTGTCGATATGCTTCAGGCACTAGTTCATAAGTGCGCAAAATGGCACTTTTTAGACAGTCATAGTTTAAACTGTCTGAGACTGACAAAGATGCACAGGCTTCTGAAGCTCTGCCACTCAGTTTACACTGCAATAAAATTGCCCAAACCTCCTTCGGCCAGTGCAACGCAGACGCAATGCGCTCAAAAGCTCCAAAATAAGACTCAACTTCAGTCTCTCTGAAGATCGGAACAAGCTGAATATTTTTACTCACATCAAACGCATTAGACTGAGGTGGTTGATTGGACATTGAACCGCCTACAGCTGCTTGTAATTCTAATTGTCGCATTTTCAGTGCAGTTTCAGCTTCTAATTTCCTGAGCTCCACTTCTCTATTGGTTTCAGCTTCTAATTCAACCCGTTTTAGTTCAATTTCGCGTT
>CM068357.1:4424663-4427163 GCA_034769755.1 Odontamblyopus lacepedii
GGACAGATGACACAGACGGGCGGCTGTGGCTCTGAGTTGGAACGAGTGATGAGAAAAGAGAGCAAAGAGACGAAATGTAGTCGTATTTTTATGATTAAAACAAAGTGGGTGATTCAGGAGGTTCTGCTCGTTTTTCACCTGGAGCAGAAGTTTCCCAGACACATCCTTCCTCTCCTCTTTCTCTCATCTGTCTCTCCTGTGCCACCCATCTCTTTCTCTCTCTTCACTTTCAGGCTTCTCTCTCTCCTCTCCTTCTCCCTCTGTTTCGCTCACTCTCTCATCCCTTTTCTACTCTCTCTCCTGTTCTCTTTCTCCTACTGTATCTGTCTTGTGCCCCCCTCTTTCTCCCTTTCTTTTTTCTCTCCTCCTCTCTCCCTGGGGTCTGCTCTCTCTCTCTCTCTCTCTCTCTCCCGTCTCTCTCCACTCCCTCGTGTTCCTCTCTTTCCTCTCCCTCTCTCTCTTCACTTTCATTCTATCCTCTCCCTCTTTTTTCACTCCTCTCTTCCTCTCTTCTCCCCTCTGCTCTCTCTTCTTCTCTCTTTTCTCCTCTCTTGTCTCTTCTCCTCTTCTTTTTTCTCCCCCATCTCTCGTTTCTCTCTCTTCTCTCCCTCTTTCCCTCTCTCTCTTCTTCTCTCTCCCTCCCTCCCTCCTCGTCTCTCTTTCCCTCTCTCTCCTCTCCCTCCCTCTCTCCTCCTTTCCCTCATCTTCTCTCTCCTCTCTCTTCACTCCTCTCGCTTCTCTTCTTCTCCAGCCTTTTACCCCCCCTCTCTCCTTTCTCCCTCTCTCCTCTTCTCTCTATTCTCCCCTCCTCTGTTCTCTCCCTCTTCTTCTCTTCTCTTCTTCTTCCCTTCTTCCCTGTGACAGATGAGTGCTTCAGGAGGATCTGGTTTTTGTCCAAACTTTTGCTCTAATCCTCGACGCAGACGTCAGCGGCTCATGTTTCCAATTACACCGACTACGACGACTGATACTGCAAATACTACTGATACTAATACTGCTAATACTGCAAATACTACTAATACTAGTGATACTGATACTGCAAATACTACTAATACTAATACTGCAAATACTACTAATACTAATACTGCTAATACTGCAAATACTACTAATACTAGTGATACTAATACTGCAAATACTACTGATACTAATACTGCAAATACTACTAATACTACTGATACTAATACTGCAAATACTACTGATACTACTGATACTAATACTGCAAATACTACTGATACTAATACTGCAAATACTACTGATACTACTGATACTAATACTGCAAATACTACTAATACTACTGATACTAATACTGCAAATACTACTGATACTACTGATACTAATACTGCAAATACTACTAATACTACTGATACTAATACTGCAAATACTACTGATACTACTGATACTAATACTGCTACTAATGCTAATGCAAATACTGCTGATACTGCTGATTGCTATAATACTACTAATACTAATACTGCAAATACTACTGATACTACTGATACTAATACTGCAAATACTACTGATACTAATACTGCAAATACTACTGATACTACTGATACTAATACTGCAAATACTACTGATACTACTGATACTGATACTGCAAATACTACTAATACTAGTGATACTAATACCGCAGATACTACTGATACTACTACTACTACAAGTACTACTACTAGTACTACTACTACTACTGATAATACTACTACTAGACAGACATCAGCGGCTCATGTTTCCAATTACACAAGTCTATGGCTCCTACTGATAATACTGATACTGATACTGATACTGATACTATTACTATTACTACTACTGCTACTGCTGCTACTGCTACTGCTGCTACTACGAGTACTACTGCTGCTACTGCTACTGCTATTACTATGTCTATTAGTACTACTGATACGGGTACTTGTGCTACTCAGGACTAGTAGTAGCAGTAGTGTAATAATGGTAAGTAGTGGCGCAATAACAGTAATGTGGTAGTGTAACAGTAGCAGTAACAGTAGCTGCAACAGCAGTAACAACTGCTGCTGCGGCAGTGGTAGCAGCAACAGTCTAGCGGTAGTAGTGGTAGTAACGGTAGCTGTAACTGCTGGTAGTAGTGTAACGGCAGCAGTAGTAGCAGTAACTGGCTGCTAGTAGCAGTAACGGTAACAGTGGCAGCAGCAGCGGCAGCAGTGGCAGTAACGGCGGCAGTAGCGGTAGTAGCGGTGGCAGCTGGTAGTAGCAGCAGTGGTAGTAGTAGTGAGCAGCAACGGTAAGCGGTAGCAGTAGTGGTGGTAGTGGTAGTGGTAGCAGTAATGGCAGCAGTAGTAGTGGCGGCAGCGGTAACGGTGGTGGTGGTAGTGGTGGCGGCAGCAGCAGCGGTAGTAGTGGTAGTGGCAGTGGCAGCGGCAAGCGGTAGCAGTGGTAGTGGTGGTGGCAGCGGCAGCAGCGGTAGTAGTGGTAGCAGTGGCAGCAGCGGTAGCGGTGGCGAGCAGTGGTGGTAGCAGGCAGCGGCAGCGGT
>CM068357.1:4434663-4507163 GCA_034769755.1 Odontamblyopus lacepedii
TACTCAGTGTATTCAGAGTACTCGGTGTATTCAGAGTACTCAGTGTATTCAGAGTACTCAGTGTATTCAGAGTACTCAGTGTATTCAGAGTACTCAGTGTACTCAGAGTACTCAGTGTATTCAGAGTACTCAGTGTACTCAGAGTACTCAGTGTATTCAGAGTACTTAGTGTATTCAGAGTACTCAGTGTATTCAGAGTACTCAGTGTATTCAGAGTACTCAGTGTACTCAGAGTACTCAGTGTATTCAGAGTACTTAGTGTATTCAGAGTACTCAGTGTATTCAGAGTACTCAGCGTATTCAGAGTACTCAGTGTATTCAGAGTACTCAGTGTATTCAGAGTACTCAGTGTACTCAGAGTACTCAGTGTATTCAGAGTACTCGGAGTATTCAGAGTACTCAGAGTATTCAGAGTACTCAGTGTATTCAGAGTACTCAGTGTACTCAGAGTACTCAGTGTATTCAGAGTACTCGGAGTATTCAGAGTACTCAGCGTATTCAGAGTACTCAGTGTATTCAGAGTACTCAGTGTACTCAGAGTACTCAGTGTATTCAGAGTACTCGGTGTATTCAGAGTACTCAGTGTATTCAGAGTACTCAGTGTATTCAGAGTACTCAGTGTATTCAGAGTACTCAGTGTACTCAGAGTACTCAGTGTATTCAGAGTACTCAGTGTACTCAGAGTACTCAGTGTATTCAGAGTACTCAGTGTATTCAGAGTACTTAGTGTATTCAGAGTACTCAGTGTATTCAGAGTACTCAGTGTATTCAGAGTACTCAGTGTACTCAGAGTACTCAGTGTATTCAGAGTACTCGGAGTATTCAGAGTACTCAGAGTATTCAGAGTACTCAGTGTATTCAGAGTACTCAGTGTACTCAGAGTACTCAGTGTATTCAGAGTACTCGGAGTATTCAGAGTACTCAGCGTATTCAGAGTACTCAGTGTATTCAGAGTACTCAGTGTACTCAGAGTACTCAGTGTATTCAGAGTACTCGGTGTATTCAGAGTACTCAGTGTATTCAGAGTACTCGGTGTATTCAGAGTACTCAGTGTATTCAGAGTACTCAGTGTATTCAGAGTACTCAGTGTACTCAGAGTACTCAGTGTATTCAGAGTACTCAGTGTACTCAGAGTACTCAGTGTATTCAGAGTACTTAGTGTATTCAGAGTACTCAGTGTATTCAGAGTACTCAGTGTATTCAGAGTACTCAGTGTATTCAGAGTACTTAGTGTATTCAGAGTACTCAGTGTATTCAGAGTACTCAGTGTATTCAGAGTACTCAGTGTATTCAGAGTACTCGGTGTATTCAGAGTACTCAGTGTACTCAGAGTACTCAGTGTATTCAGAGTACTCAGTGTATTCAGAGTACTCAGAGTATTCAGAGTACTCAGTGTATTCAGAGTACTCAGTGTATTCAGAGTACAGTTCATGTTTAGAGTGAATATTATTTGGAAAACAAAATACAATAAAATACTTTGGCTGTACCTGATTTTTACCATCTTAAAAAATGTAAAAAAAATAAAAAATAAAAAACAGAACTAAAACAGCAACTAGTATGCTAACTATGCACTTCCTGATTAATGGACGATAAAACACTTTATACTGAGACGCAACCAGCACATAGCGACTTATTCTGACCTCATACAACACGTCTGTGCTGTGTATATGTGTAATATACGGGAAAAATCAGAGATCAACACAAAAAAGCAGAATTAACGGACGGAACATTTCTAAAACTGCATCTTAAACCTGATTATGATAAAAGAAACGAACAAAGGAAAATCTGACTGTGTCCAATTCAGAACTACAACTTTATTAATTAATTTATTTTCATAATATTTAGTCAGTATCGTTCTGCTTTGTCTTAATTTGTCGCTGTGGGGGAGGTGTGTGTGTGTGTGTGAAAATATTAAAATCCAATAAAAACATTCTTTTTTTTTTTTTTTTAACTCTAAAGACTTTAACAAAGGCTCCATCAGCTCATAAACAAATCCAGGACCCCGGGTTTAACATGGAGCTAAATTCTCATCAGAAATACAGTGTAATGGTCCTTACACTGTACTTCGGGTCCTTATTTCGCACTTTTATGCACAAAATCGTTTCCTTTTTCATAATTAAAAGCCTCGTTCACCTAAAGTCCGGTCAGAGCTGTTCTTTATTCCGACTCCACGCTCATTTTACACTCACACAAACGCATAAATAATAAACGGGAGGGCATCTGGAGTACAAATGTAGGTACAAATGTGCCAAAAAATGCATTAATATCCACGTTTTTTAGTTAGAACCGGAGCAAAATCTGCCAGCGGACGGAGACTTTTTGTACTTTTAATGTGAAAATACATCTGGCTGCACTTTAAAAAAAATAAGAAAAACAACAACTTTTTGCACTTAAAATAAGAAACAAAATCAAAAAAACACTTATTCCACTGGCAAATCATTTTATACTTGTCAAGTTGAATCTGCGCAAATAAATTTTTAACGTTCCGAGATGTTGTTTTCCCAACAACAGAAAAGCACATTTCTCGAAAAGGAGTCAGAAGAAGAAAAAAACGTTTATTAACCCTGTTCGTGACGTAGCTTCATAAATAGAAAAATGATGCGGTTTCTTCTGTAAACTGATGACGAAACTTTACAAATATTTACATAGAGCAAAATAAATGACAAACTGTGCAAACGAAATATAATCCGAACCCAATTCTTTCTCTTTTTGTGTATTGTGCTGAATTATGGTCACACAAACTAATAATAATCATAAAGAAAAGACAGAAGTTTATGGTTCATGATCGTCTTAAAATGAGCAAAATTAGAATGAAGAATGTAAAGATTTTAAAATGTTCTTTTCTGTTTATGGTCGTACAAACTAATAATAATGTTCACGAAAAGACAGAATAAACCACAATAAAATAAAATATCTAATCCAGGCCAGAAAAATACGGCAAAATAAAGTTAAAATCTGTCGACTTTTTTAGTTTTTTGCCAGTTTTCCGAGTGGCTTCTTCAGTTCTGACGGGACTGAAGAAACTGCTGCTGTATTAAGGACCACACAGAGCAAAAACTGGAGGGTTAAAGTTTCAGGGTAAAATATTTCAGAGTTGTTTTTAACTCAAAAAGTGTTATTTTGACTATTTGAAAGTTAAATGGAGGTTTGAGCTGGGGTTATTTGAGTTGATATGGTTAAAGTTAATTCAACTCAAGTGTTAATCCAATTTCCCTTAGTGTTAATTCAACTTCCTCTAGTGTTAATTTAACTTTCCTTAGTGTCAATTTAACTTCCTCTAGTGTTAATTTAACTTTCCTTAGTGTTAATTCAACTTCCTCTATTGTTAATCCAACTTCCTCTAGTGTTAATTTAACTTTCCTTAGTGTTAATCCAATTTCCTCTAGTGTTAATTTAACTTTCCTTAGTGTTAATCCAATTTCCTCTAGTGTTAATTTAACTTTCCTTAGAGTTAATCCAACTTCCTCTACTGTTAATTTAACTTTCCTTAGTGTTAATCCAACTTCCTCTAGTGTTAATTTAACTTTTCTTAGTGTTAATCCAATTTCCTCTAGTGTTAATTTAACTTTCCTTAGTGTTAATCCAACTTCATCTAGTGTTAATTTAACTTTCCTTAGTGTTAATCCAATTTCCTCTAGTGTTAATTTAACTTTCCTTAGTGTTAATCCAACTTCCTCTAGTGTTAATTTAACTTTCCTTAGTGTTAATCCAATTTCCTCTATTGTTAATTTAACTTTCCTTAGTGTTAATCCAACTTCCTCTAGTGTTAATTTAACTTTCCTTAGTGTTAATCCAACTTCCTCTAGTGTTAATTTAACTTTCCTTAGTGTTAATCCAACTTCCTCTAGTGTTAATTTAACTTTCCTTAGTGTTAATTTAACTTTCCTTAGTGTTAATCCAACTTCCTCTAGTGATAATTTAACTTTCCTTAGTGTTAATCCAACTTCCTCTAGTGTTAATTTAACTTTCCTTAGTGTTAATCCAACTTCCTCTAGTGTTAATCTAACTTTCCTTAGTGTTAATCCAACTTCCTCTAGTGTTAATTTAACTTTCCTTAGTGTTAATCCAACTTCCTCTAGTGTTAATTTAACTTTCCTTAGTGTTAATCCAACTTCCTCTAGTGTTAATTTAACTTTCCTTAGTGTTAATCCAACTTCCTCTAGTGTTAATTTAACTTTCCTTAGTGTTAATTCAACTTCCTCTAGTGTTAATCCAACTTCCTCTAGTGTTAATTTAACTTTCCTTAGTGTTAATCCAACTTCCTCTAGTGTTAATTTAACTTTCCTTAGTGTTAATCCAACTTCCTCTAGTGTTAATTTAACTTTCCTTAGTGTTAATCCAACTTCCTCTAGTGTTAATTTAACTTTCCTTAGTGTTAATCCAACTTCCTCTAGTGTTAATCTAACTTTCCTTAGTGTTAATCCAACTTCCTCTAGTGTTAATTTAACTTTCCTTAGTGTTAATCCAACTTCCTCTAGTGTTAATTTAACTTTCCTTAGTGTTAATCCAACTTCCTCTAGTGTTAATTTAACTTTCCTTAGTGTTAATTCAACTTCCTCTAGTGTTAATTTAACTTTCCTTAGTGTTAATCCAACTTCCTCTAGTGTTAAGCCAACTTCCTCTAGTGTTAATTTAACTTTCCTTAGTGTTAATCCAACTTCCTCTAGTGTTAATCCAACTTCCTCTAGTGTTAATTTAACTTTCCTTAGTGTTAATCCAACTTCCTCTAGTGTTAATCCAACTTCCTCTAGTGTTAATCCAATTTTCCTTAGTGTTAATCCAATTTCTTTTAGTGTTAATTCAACTTCTTTTAGTGTTAATTAGGCCGCTCCCTCCACTTCAAACTCCCGCCAGAGAAGACCAATTCATTCATTAGTTTAATCTTAAATTAACAAAAATAAAGTGTAAAAATAAAACTCCTCTGTGTGTCGTTCAAATAAATCAGGATGACTCTACAAAGTGTTATCCTTTACTCTCAAAACCTGAATATAACTCTGGATTTCGGGGTTAAACAGGAACTTTGGTCCAGTGTTTCTTGCTTAAAAACATTTCCAAAAATGTTAAATTAACTCTAGAACAGAGTGGATTTGTATAAAACCCGAGAAAATGTTAAAATTGATTCTGTGAGAGACGATTTTTAACACTCCACTCACACAGAAACGCTCCGTCCAGGATCAAAATAAACACGGCGCTTTAGGAAAATTTTTAAATCGGACTGAGATACGGCGAATATTTCAGATGAATCCACTTAAAACTTGAATATGTGAGAGAGTTTTTTTAACATTTGAGTCACAATCTGCAGTTTTTAGCTTTAGTTTTTTAAATATTCGGGATTCTGAGCCTTTATTTATTGCTAATTGCACTTATTTTTATTTTATCTTTGTGTATTGTAGAGTTCAGGTGACAGCACCACATTCTACAGACCAAATCATATATACACACACATATATATCGGATATTGGCACCGATACTGAACATTTTGCTGGATCGTATCGACTTCTGAATATCGGTTCAGTCGATATCTTATAAGACGGGTCGTACCTGGCCCAGAAAGTCTTGTAATGTCGATAAATAACATTAATAACATTTAAAAAGAACTGTTAAATGATACAATAACTTTCTTTTCATGACATTTGCATCAGTTCTGTTTTATTTTATTTTGTATCTAAACTCAGACTTAAATTTTATTGATCCACAAGAGAAATTATTTGGACACAGGAGCTCAAAAATCACAATATTTAGAAGTCATTGTGATGTTATTGTGTCATAAGTCGCAAAAATAACGAGAGACCGGTGTCAAATGAGGCATAATTGTGTAAATGTAAATGTCCAAGTCAAAATAAAATAAAATTAAGAAATAAAGTAATACAAATACATAAGGAAAAGACAGAGAGAGAGATAAAGGAAATAAATGTTGTTTTCAGTTCATAGAGCGTGTGGACTGAGTGTGACGTCTCCGCAGTGTTGCCACGGTTACAGGCTCCATATATGGAAATCCGACCGCGAGTATCATAGCAACACAAGAGCCAATCAGGATTTACCTGATTCTGCAGAAGAAGAAGGAAATTTTGAGCTTTTATCATCAAACTTTAAATAGTTTAAGTCACTGATTTATGTTGTTTGTTCTGTTACGTGTGAACAACAATAGAGTCACAATTTAACCAAATTCACTTTACTTTATGCTCGTTAAATTCTGCTCGTTCAGATTCTAGTAACGTTAGATATTGTAATTGTTTGAGATATTTTGTCATTTTATTTCAGAAATCGTCACTCGGGGCAGGAAAGCGGGAAGGGAACTTACTTAGCAACGAAACGCACGAGCTGTCAATCAAACCTGTTGCTAACGCTAGGGGGAGGGACCTCAGGGAATGAAGGCGTCTGATTGGTCCGTTATTTATGTTCATATCTTGATTTAGGAGCAAAACAGAGAAATGAAAAGTTCAGGATCCTGTGTCGCAGCTTCAGACGAACAGTTTAAGACCAAAACGTCGAGGCTCAGAGCAGCAGGTCCAGAGAGAGGAGCCAGAAGAGACTAATGTGAGTCAACGGGAAAAAGGAGAGAAGGAGCCGGAAGAGCCTCCTGGAGCACTTCCTGTTTGGCACGCGGCGGCTAACGGGTTAGCTTAGCCCACTCATATATACGGACTGTGGTTTCAGGCTCTGCTCTGGTATCGATTCCTCAGTATATGGTGAAAATCCCTAAATAATGTCATATTTAATCGTCTTTCTGCTCTCTTCTCTCTGAGCTCTTTCTCTATTCCCTCTTTCCCTCCTTTTCTTCTCTTGACATTCTCACACTTCATTCTCGACCAAAACTAAAACAAACTTTCTCTCTCTCTCTCGCTCTCCTCTTTCTCATTTTTATTTCTCTCCCCTTTGTCTCTCTCTCTCCCCTCTCTCTATCTTAGTCTCTCTCCTCTTTCTCTTGTCTTTCTGTCTTTTCCTTTCTCACCCTCCTCTCTCTCTCTCTCTCACTGTTCAATTTTTATCACTAAATCTCCCCGCTTTCTCTTTCTTTTCTTTCTCTTTTCTCTTTCACCTCCTTCTCCCTTCTCTCTCTCTTAGATTTTCACATGGTTGGGTCTCTCTTTTCTCTCTCTCCTCTTCTCTCTCTCTCTCTCTCTCTCTCTCTCTCTCCTTTTTCTCTCCCTCTTTCCCCCCTCATCTCTCATTTCTCTCTTTTCTCTCTCTCTCTACCCCCTCTTCCTTCTCTCTCTCTTTTAGATTGTGACATGGATGGATCGCTCTTTTCTCTCTCTTTTCCTCTCCTCTCCCTCTCTCTCTTTCTCCTCTCCTTTCTCACTCCTTCTCTCTCCCTCTTAGATTGTCACATGGATGGGTGGATCTCTTTAATTTCTCTCTCTCCCTCTTTTCCTTCCCCCTCTCTTTTCTTTCTCTCTCTCTCCTCTCCTTCTCTCCTTTCTTCTCTCTCTCTCTTAGATTGTCACATGGATGGATCTCTCTTTTCTCTTTCTCTCTCCTCTCCTTCTCTCTCTCCTTCTTCTCCTTCACCCTTTCTCTCTCTCTCTTTTCCTTCCCTCTCTCTCTTTTCTCTCTCTCTCCTTCCCTCTCTCACTCTCTTTTCTCTCTCCTCTCCTTCCTTCTCTCTTTCTCTTTTCCTTCCCTCTCTCTTTTCTCTCTCTCTCCACTCATGCTCTCTCTCTTAGATTGTCACATGGATGGATGGATCTAGTTTCTTTCTCTCTCCTTCCTTCTCTCGCTCTCTTTTGTCTCTCTCTCCTCTCCTTCTCTCTTCTCCTTTCTTCTCTTTCCCTCTCTCTCTGTCTTTCCCTCTCTCTCTTTCTCACTCCTCTCTCTCTTAGATTGTCACATGGGTGGATCTCTTTTCTTTCTCTCTTTTCTTTCTTTTTCCCCCCTCTCTCTCTCTCTATCCCTCTCTCTCTCCTTCCCCCCTCTCTCTCTCCCTCTTCTCCTTCCCTCTCTCTCTTTCTCACTCCTCTCTTCCTCTTAGATTGTCACATGGATCTCTTTTCTTTCTCTCTCCTTCTCGCTCTCCTTCCCTCTCTTTTCTCTCTCTCCTCTCCTTCTCTCTTCTCCTTTCTTCTCTCTCTCTCTGTCTTTCCTTCCCTCTCTCCTTCTTCTTCTCCCCCCTCTCTCTCTCCTTCTTCTCCTTCCTTCTCTCTTTCTCTTCTCCTTCCCTCTCTTTCTCACTCCTTCTCTATTCCTCTTAGATTGTCACATGGATGGATCTCTATTTTCTTTCTCTCTCCGTTCTCTTTCCCTCTCTTTTCTCCTTCCCTCTCTATCCTCCTTCCCTCTCCTTCCCTCCCTCTCTCTTCTCCTTCTCTCTCTCCCTCCCTCTCTTCCCTCTCTCCTCTCGTCTCCGTCTCGTGCCGACGGCGAAACCTCAGACTTTATTTTGCCCAAACCCGGAGGAGAATCAGACGCTTTTTTCTCTTTGTTCGGACACAGTTTGTTTTTGGTGCGTCTTTATTTGGGTTTTAAAGGCGACTCTCACACCTCATTCTCCACCAGAACGAAAACAAACAAACCGACGCTAAAAATGTCAAAAACGTCGTGCCGCTGATTTAAAGACGCGCTGTGTAACTTTTTCTGGTCTTTTCTCTCCGCTTTGTTAGTGATTTATTCAGTCACAGGTGGTTTTAGAGCTCAAAAACACCTCGAAAAACTCACATTCTGACTGTGAGCGGAGTCGCCTCTCCACAGATCCGACCTGGAACCTGGTCTGGTTTGGTTTCCATGGCGACAGAAAGGTTTAAAGCAGTAGTTTCCTTCTCATTTACTCATTTTAAGTGGTATTTGGAGCGATTCGTGCACGTTTATGACTCTTTTTTAATCGCTTATTTTCACGACGTCGTCTCCGTTTTTTTACACCGCAGTTTTCTAACGCGGAAATCAGCGCGTTTGTTTCTTTTGTGAAGTCGTTTTAGATCAATATTACGATTTAAAGCGTCCAAATTATAACAGAATGATTCCCGGGCGTCACAGATTTTAACTATAGAGCAAACGCAAGCGCTATAGATCTGCTTTAAAAAATATATGAGGAAGGAAAATGGAAAATATAAGAGAAGAAGTGGTGTTTTCTAAAGGGTGAATGCACAAACACAGGGTTAGGGATCTACATATTCACACAAAACATAAAAATACACAAGAGTTTTATTATTAGTAACAATAACGTAAATCTGGTGATATCGTATCGTCAAAGGTCTCACAATAACATCGTGGACCATCACAATATATCGAATCCCAAGTCTCTTTGCTTAAATGAACAGTTCTGATGCAGAAATAGCTAAAAAAAACAGAGGGAACTACATAGACCATGATCCTTTGCTCCGTTTCAGCACAGACGACATGAAGAAATAACTGTTCTAAGCACTTTTACATCTTCATTCTTTGGGTTAAGTCTGTGAAGCGTTTTTAGAGGAAAAAGGAGCAGATTCACCACAAAATATTATAATAAATCTGGTCCAGTGAGATGTTTATGGTGAAAATATCGTCCAGAAAACTAAACACTAAGAACTAAAAAAAAATTATCAAAAAGAACAAAAGAAGGAACGTAAAAGAAAGAAAGAACTAAAGAAATAACTAAAATAATGAATGAAAGGAAGAAAGATAAAAAAGAAATACAGAAAGAAAGAACAAACTAACCAAAGAAAGAGCAAACAAACAAATGAAGAAAAGAAACAACGAAAAAGAAAAAAACGAAAGAAAGAAAAATATGGTGTAAATATCGTCCAGAGAGATTTGGATTTCGTTCCATCCCTAATGACTAATAAACCAAATGAACTGGTGCGTTTTAGAGTCAGTCTTGTTATTATGTATTATATATGTAGAATATCGTAATATCGTGAGATTTCCCACGATATCGCAGTAAATATCGCACCGTGAGACTTGGATATCGTCCCTAATTATTACGTGAAAATATGATTTAATATGTACAGTGTTTGTTCAGTGTTTCCAGCGGCGCTTTAGAGTTACTACGTCCCTGCGAACCTCGTGAATTCTCGCAAAACTCACTTTTCCGGTATCTCCACGCGCCCCCGAACATAACGCCGATCATAATGCCGATCATAACGCCGATCATAACGCCGATCATAACGCCGAACATAACGCCGATCATAACGCCGATCATAACGCCGAACATAACGCCGATCATAACGCCGATCATAACGCCGAACATAACGCCGATCATAACGCCGATCATAACGCCGATCATAACGCCGAACATAACGCCGATCATAACGCCGATCATAACGCCGATCATAACGCCGATCATAACGCCGAACATAACGCCGATCATAACGCCGAACATAACGCCGATCATAACGCGATCATAACGCGCCGAAAATAACGCCGATCCTAACGTCGAACATAACGCCTAACATTACTCCGAACATAACGCCGAACATAACGCCGATCATAACGCCGAACATAACGCCGATCATAACGCCGATCATAACGCCCGAACATAACGCCCGATCCTAACGCCGATCATAACGCCGAACATAACGCCGATCATAACGCCGAACATAACGCCGAACATAACGCCGAATATAACGCGATCATAACGCCGAACATAACGCTGATCCATAACGCCGAATATAACGCCCGATCATAACGCGCCGAACATAACGCCGAACATAACGCCGATCATAACGCCGAACATAACGCCGATCATAACGCCGAACATAACGCCGATCATAACGCCGAACATAACGCCGAACATAACGCCGATCATAACGCCGATCATAACGCCGAACATAACGCCGATCATAACGCCGAACATAACGCCGAACATAACGCCGAACATAACGCCGATCATAACGCCGAACATAACGCCGATCATAACGCCGAACATAACGCCGATCATAACGCCGAACATAACGCCGAACATAACGCCGAACATAACGCCGATCATAACGCGCCGATCCATAACGCCCGATCATAACGCCGATCATAACGCCCGATCATAACGCCGAACATAACGCCCGATCATAACGCCCGATCATAACGCCGAACATAACGCCCGATCATAACGCCGATCATAACGCCCGATCATAACGCCCGATCATAACGCCGATCATAACGCCGATCATAACGCCGATCATAACGCCGAACATAACGCCGATCATAACGCCGAACATAACGCCGATCATAACGCCGATCATAACGCCGATCATAACGCCGATCATAACGCCGATCATAACGCCGATCATAACGCCGAACATAACGCCGAACATAACGCCGATCATAACGCCGAACATAACGCCGATCATAACGCCGATCATAACGCCGAACATAACGCCGATCATAACGCCGATCATAACGCCGATCATAACGCCGAACATAACGCCGATCATAACGCCGAGCATAACGCCGATCATAACGCCGAACATAACGCCCGATCATAACGCCGAATATAACGCCGAACATAACGCCCGAACATAACGCTGATCCATAACGCCCGATCATAACGCGATCTATAACGCCGAACATAACGCCCGATCCATAACGCGATCATAACGCCCGATCATAACGCCGAACATAACGCCGATCATAACGCCGATCATAACGCCGAACATAACGCCGATCATAACGCCGATCATAACGCCGATCATAACGCCGATCATAACGCCGAACATAACGCCGATCATAACGCCGATCATAACGCCGATCATAACGCCGATCATAACGCCGATCATAACGCCGAACATAACGCCGAACATAACGCCGATCATAACGCCGATCATAACGCCGATCATAACGCCGATCATAACGCCGATCATAACGCCGATCATAACGCCGATCATAACGCCGATCATAACGCCGATCATAACGCCGAACATAACGCCGAACATAACGCCGAACATAACGCCGATCATAACGCCGATCATAACGCCGATCATAACGCCGATCATAACGCCGATCATAACGCCGATCATAACGCCGATCATAACGCCGATCATAACGCCGATCATAACGCCGATCATAACGCCGATCATAACGCCGATCATAACGCCGATCATAACGCCGATCATAACGCCGAACATAACGCCGATCATAACGCCGATCATAACGCCGATCATAACGCAGAAGATAACGCCGTTCATAACGGAGTTCATAACGGCGAACATAACGCCGATCATAACGCCGATCATAACGCCGATCATAACGCCGATCATAACGCCGAACATAACGCCGATCATAACGCCGATCATAACGCCGATCATAACGCCGATCATAACGCCGATCATAACGCCGAACATAACGCGAATATAACGCCGATCATAACGCCGATCTCGCCGATCATAACGCCGATCATAACGCCGATCATAACGCCCGATCATAACGCCGATCATAACGCCGATCATAACGCCGAATATAACGCCGAATATAACGCCGAACATAACGCCGATCATAACGCCGATCATAACGCCGATCATAACGCCGAACATAACGCCGATCATAACGCCGAACATAACGCCGATCATAACGCCGATCATAACGCCGATCATAACGCCGATCATAACGCCGATCATAACGCCGAACATAACGCCGAACATAACGCCGAACATAACGCCGATCATAACGCCGATCATAACGCCGATCATAACGCCGATCATAACGCCGATCATAACGCCGATCATAACGCCGATCATAACGCCGATCATAACGCCGATCATAACGCCGAACATAACGCCGAACATAACGCCGATCATAACGCCGAACATAACGCCCGATCATAACGCCCGATCATAACGCCCGAACATAACGCCGATCACAACGCCGATCATAACGCCGAACATAACGCCGAACATAACGCCGATCATAACGCCGAACATAACGCCGAACATAACGCCGAACATAACGCCGATCATAACGCCGATCATAACGCCGAACATAACGCCGATCATAACGCCGATCATAACGCCGATCATAACGCCGAACATAACGCCGATCATAACGCCGAACATAACGCCGATCATAACGCCGAACATAACGCCGAACATAACGGCGAACATAACGGCGAACATAACGCCGATCATAACGCCGATCATAACGCCGAACATAACGCCGATCATAACGCCGATCATAACGCCGATCATAACGCCGATCATAACGCCGATCATAACGCCGAACATAACGCCGATCATAACGCCGATCATAACGCCGAACATAACGCCGATCATAACGCCGAACATAACGCCGATCATAACGCCGAACATAACGGCGATCATAACGCCGAACATAACGCCGAACATAACGGGACATCGCAATGACGATGAAGACGAAGAAAACTGGCGTAATTTTCTCATTTTTCCTACATTCCGTCAGACTTACTTCCGCAAACAGACCGGGAATATCAGTTGCAATCGTGTCTTTCCAAACGTCTTCCTGGTTCGTGACGTAAGCGTGAACAGAGCCGATGGTTTTTCAGTTTCACCACAAAATAAAAAAAGCATCTCACTTTAGAAATAAGAGTTTTAAAATCCTTTGGCAGGTGTGTGTTTTGCCCATTGGCACAGCAGAAGTATTTTGGAGCAGTAAATCAGCAGATTATCCAGAACATGTTTGTACCAGAGGCAAAGTCAGCAAAAACTGTACTAAAGTAAAAGTACTGCTACTTCAAAACAATAGTACACAAGTGGAAGTACGAAGTCGAGCTCCTGAAAAAGTATTTGCCAAAAGTCCTACAAAAGTAAAAGCGCGAAATATGTGATTTAAAGTTTGAAGTTAAAGGTCTCCATGGAGATTAGGGACGTCCCGATCCAATATTCAGTATCGGTATCGGCTCTTTTATGAGTATCGGACAGTGTCGGATCCGGTTTCACGTGTTTTTGCGGCATCGTCGCGCTTTACTGCAGCCGTGAATCAAAACGCCGCCGTGTCGCTGTGCGGGACTTTTCACCACAGCAAAACGAGAGTCAAACAGCGACGCGAACGCTGCAAACAAACAGTTTCTCGTGGAGGAACCAGCAGAACCACTTTAACAGTTTGATTCGTCACTTACAAAAGAATCGTCCGGACGAGTTTGAGATTTACAAAAGGGCAAAGCAGCAAACGGGTATTTATCACTTTTTAATTTATTCTTTCAATGTACGATTTAAATTTTGCTGAGGTTTAAGCACAGTCCGTATATATGAGTGGGCTAAGCTAACCCGTTAGCCGCTAACCTGTTAGCCGCCGCGTGCCAAACAGGAAGTGCTCCAGGAGGCTCTTCCGGCTCCTTCTCTCCCTTTTTCCCGTTGACTCACGTTAGTCTCTTCTGGCTCCTCTCTCTGGACCTGCTGCTCTGAGCCTCGACGTTTTGGTCTTAAATTGTTCGTCTGAAGCTGCGACACAGGATCCTGAACTTTTCATTTCTCTGTTTTGTTCCTAAATCAAGATCTGAACATAAATAACGGACCAATCAGACGCCTTCATTCCCCGAGGTCCCTCCCCCTAGCGTTAGCAACAGGTTTGACTGACAGCTCGTGCGTTTCGTTGCTAAGTAAGTTCCCTTCCCGCTTTCCTCCCGAGTGACGATTTCTGAAATAAAATGACAAAATATCTCAAACAATTACAATATCTAATGTTACTAGAATCTGAACTAGCAGAATTTAACGAGCAGAAAGTAAAGT
Organism: Odontamblyopus lacepedii; assembly: GCA_034769755.1. Lineage (NCBI taxonomy): Eukaryota > Metazoa > Chordata > Actinopteri > Gobiiformes > Gobiidae > Odontamblyopus > Odontamblyopus lacepedii. The sequence goes on from CM068357.1 coordinate 4,449,267, forward strand.
GAATTTCCTTAAATTGCGACTCTATTGTTGTTCACACGTAACAGAACATAGAACATAAATCAGTGACTCAAACTTACCATTTAAAGTTTGATGATAAAAGCTCAAAGTTTCCTTATTATTCTCAAGACTCACTGAAATCCAGCGGTCTGTGCAGAGCATCACATCCATAGTCCGTATATATAAGATAAGATAAGATAAGATTTCCTTTATTTGTCCCACAATGGGGAAATTTCAGTGTTGCAACGCACAGTTAAGAGAACAGCTAGAAAACGGTAGCAGCAACAGAAGCACAGAATTACTTCAAAACTCTATAAAGAGGATTATAAAATAAAATTCTATGTACAATATACATACACATTTAACCTCCTCACTCATGATTGGCTCTTGTGTTGCTATGATACTCGCGGTCGGATTTCCAAATATGGACCTGGCTCCGGATTCGCTCCTGTAACCGTGGCAACAGGAGCCTCATCTGAGCGACGCTGTGGGGACGTCACACTCGCTCAGACACTCAGAGATACGGACTGTGGGTTTAAACGGCAAAGGATTCGAACATAAACTCACTGTGTTCTTTATCATGACCTGCCGCAGAGACGAGGTTTGTTACAAAAGCTAAAAAATGCTATTTGAGGTTTTGAGGTTTATTAAAACATTTGAATACTTAAGTAAAACTCTTAATCCTTTCAATCCGTGCACAGTTCCTCCCATTCCTCAGGGCTAGATTTTAAAAAAAGGTATCGAATCAGTATCGGATCGGTATCGGAAAGAGCACTCCTTAAAAAAAAATCAGATCGGAAGCCAGAAAATCTTGATCGGGACGTGTCCAATGGAGATGTTATCGCTTTGCCTGGAATGTTCCATGATATGACTTTAAACACATCCACGTCGTGTTTATTCATTACAGCTCGAAAATACAATAATTCTGTGTGTGAACAGGCCCGACTCTCCGCAGACCTGACCTGTGATGTCGCCTGTGGCACGACGACAGGTTTAATCTCTATTGTGGAACGTCGTAGACAAAGAAACGACATCTCCACGGAGACGAGTAAGTGACGGACGCACCGGAAAAGCCGCGCGGTGCAGCTTTTAATGTGACGTGAAGGACAAAACAGGAAGTAAGTCACAAAATCTGGAGGTTTTTCCAAATAATCGGCGCAAAAATGAGACAAACTGAATTATTTCTGACGAAGCGCTGCAAGAATTTATTCGAAGGCGCCTTTTTGGGCACCGGAGGACACCGTACATTCGGGGTTTGCGCTGCTTTAAGTCTGACGATACGATACAGATCATCACAATTCGATATATCCCGATACTAAAACAAAGGACGATATATTGTAATTTATCAGTAACTACTTATAATAATATCGTCAACTGCACCTTCACGAGAACCAAACTGTACGAGATGTAATTTCTTACCTTTTTTAAATCATGAGAACAGTGAATTTTAGTGAAAAATGTGTAAAAAAAATCGATTCGGATGCATTTTGAATCGATTCGAGAATTGCGCGACGAAGTATCACGATGTACACCTCAAGTCGGCTGTTAGAAAAGTGCAGTTTCTTTAAAAAGTTGCTGAAGTAAACATAAAGGGCTTTTACTGCCTGAGATTACGACTAAAACAGTTTCAAATATTCCAGATTTGACTGAAGCTCGTACGCAGCATTTCCGCCATATTGTCTTTTTTTTTTTTTTTTTTTTTACATGTTCTGCTCAAAATGACTTTTCTCACACTGTGTATTTTTTCCTTCTTTGCGTCTCTGCATTTTTGGTGTAAAAACGATGCTGTGACGCAACATCTATTAAGAATTTAGCAAACGTCATCAATTCGAGTCAAAAAAACGGAAATAATTTGCACGTTTCTGTGTCTGGGACTTGCTTTTTTACAACAACGATCGTATTTCCGTGTTTTTTTTTTTAAACAGACCAGATTAAAAAAGTAAAAAATCTGCTCAAAAGAACTTCTATTTGGAAATAATATTGGAAAACTGAAGTAAGCGCTCATTTTGTGTTCAGATATTTGGACAAAAACAGTCAATTATATTAAATAACAGATCGGATCAATGAGAACGAGACGAGATTTCGACATTCTTTGTAGTAAATAAATAAAACGTTTTGGCCTCGGCATTTTTGATTTACTTTATTCATATTTTTGGTGCCATTGTAGAAGCGCTTTTTGGGGCTTCTCTAAAAAATGTAACTCTTCAGTATTTAACTCCATTTTTTAATCTAATCCAAACATAAAAACATGGGGGAAAAAATGTGTGCAGAATCTCATAATTTTGTCTTGCAAGATCTTGTCGCTTCCCTATTAAAAAACGTCGTATTTAACTGTTAATATATTAAATAATTATCTAAACCGTCGGCTCGAGTTGGACTTTGTTTCTTCCGTCTGCGGCCGGAGCGTTTCCTGAGGCTCTGGTCCAAAGTGTCACTGATCTGGAGTCAGAGCTCGACACGTCTGAGGCGATTCTCCGGGTTCTTCGCGCTCGGACTGAGGTTCGGTTTCTCTCGGGACTCGTGACGTGTTTTTCCCCAAATCCGTCGCAAACAAGTGACGACTCGGGAGCCGGAGCCACAGCCAGAGAGCCAGAACCAGAGAGCCAGATTCAGGAGCCAAAACCAGAACCAGCAGAGAGCCAGAACCAGAGCCAAAGATCCAGATTCCGGAGCCAAAACCAGAGCCAGAGCCTGAGAACCGGACTCGGGAGCCAGGGCCAGAGAGCCAGATTCGGGAGCCATGACCGTAGCCTAAGAGCCAAAGAGCCTAAGAGCCAAAGAGCCAAAGAGCCAGACTCGGGAGCCAAAACCAGAGCCAGAGAGTCGGAGCCAAAACCAGAATCACAACCAGAGAATCAGAACCAGAGAACTAGAAGAAGAGAGCCAGAGTCTGAGAGCCCGAAACAAAACCCGAACCAGAGCGCCAGAGCCAGAGAATCAGAGCCGAAATCAGAGCCAGGAGCCAGAGCCAAAGAGCCAAAGAGCCAAAGAGCCAAAGAGCCAAAGAGCCAGACCCAGGAGCCGGAGTCATCCTCGTCCTGGTGTGTGTTGGCGACGTGTTTGAAAACTGCAGCAGAGACGTGGACACGAGCACGATTATGGACCGAGAGTCTGAACGAAGCCGTTTTACAGCTCAGAAACGGGACAGAAAAGCTACTTTAAATTTAGAACTATTTTAAATGGACCGAAGCGACATTAAAGCTTCACTGTGGAGCTTTCTGCAGCTGGAAACCCAACTGTATGAGTCAAAATGGAAACCGTACGTTAAAAAAACAGACTTTCCAACTTTCTCCATGGAAATAAAAACAAAACAAATAAATCCAATACTGTGGAATATTACAGCTAAATGAACAAGAATTCCATGGAAACACGCAGGCCAAATAAGAGTCGGGTTTGTGGAGAAGTGAGCCCACGATCACAGTAAAGATGCAGGTTTCAATAAGTGTTTCTGTACAATAAAAACAACCAAATTAAAAAAAAAAGTAAATTTTTTGTTTAAATTTTAAATAAAATCCCCCAAAAATGCTTTGATTTTGTCAATATTTTAAGCTAAAAAAGTTACGTACTGTGACTTTAATTTAAAAACCTGCTCCAAAACTGATCAAACTATAATTTCACATAAATCCCGTAATGTTTACCTTATAGACAATGTAATTTTAATACAATAACAATAACGTAAAATTAGCCTGTACTAAGTTTTAAAATACACTAGAAATGTTGTTTATTTATTTAAATAAATGATCACGTGAAAATAAATTATAATTATAAATAAACTGGGGTATTTTCTGGGCCTGTTACGAATTTTCTTTTAGCGCATTACGCACATCCACGTTTGTCTTAAAATAGGCTTTAACTAAACAAGCTATAAGTAAATATAATCCACACTATAGGAACAGAATTAGTAGAATCTTTGTAGCTTAAAAGGTTAAACACTTTTTTTAAAACACATTTTTAATCAAAACACCAAATCCGCCCGGGAAAGTTCGCAAAAAAACAGCGTCAAAGCGCGTAACCAAACACAGACCGTCTGCATCCGGAGGCCCGTTTCGCCAAAATCCCGACGCGACATCGTAACTTGAAATAATCAGAGTTAGTGGGAAAATGCGTCCGCGGTTTGTCGTGTTTTTGTACCTCAGGGAGTCACGGGTCCCGCTCCATCCCCCGTGAAGTGTCCGGGCCGCGCTGTCGCCTCACGCCGCGCGCACTCGTCCCTCCGGCGGGTGGGTCCGTGGCGTCTGTCCGCTGCTCGGGGCTCTCCGGGGTCCACAGCTGCGTCCCTCCTGCCTCCGCCGCGCCGTCCTCTCTGCGCATGTGCAGTGAGGGGATGTTTTTCTCTCACGCGCTTTCCCTTTTTTCTCTTAGAGAGGCCCGCCCGCGCACACGCACGCGCAGGCTCAGGCCGTGGGAGTGTTTGAGTGTTTGAGTGTTTGAGTGTTTGGATGAAGCGGGGACGGCGCTGCTCCACCGGGCCGCGCTCTGGAGCCGCGCCGGGGAACACGGCCCCTCAGGCGGACTCACTCCGTCCGAGCGCGCGGTCTCCAAAGGCGACTCCTCTCCGCGGGAATTTAGGTCTAAACCAGAATATTTTTTTAAATTCTTTTTGTTGTTTAAGCGTGTGTGATTCCCCGTGTGTAAAATAATACACGAGAAATGATTTGGGTGAGTTTAGAGCGGCCGCGGCCACGCGTGTCTGTGGACACTTCGGAGCGCGGAGACGTAAACACGTTAATAATCCAGAAAATAAAAGAAACAAAACACACAAAGTAAAGTAATTATACATCAGATGTGTTTACACAACGCGACACTAAAGGTTCGTTGTTTTAGTCGTTTCTTTTCCTTTAAGTGCAGATTTTGCGCTAAAAGTTTCGTGTTATGAACAAACCCCCAAAAAATGAACTGGAGCTTTTTACGCAGCGCTCAGGTGTTTTTATGTGTTTTTAAATAAATAAAAAACCCTTCACGGGCCTCATTTACGGACGGCACCTCACCGCGTCCACTTCAGACAAATAAAGGAGCACAAGTCCAGCGTCCTTTAGTCCATCGTGTGAAGTTATTTCAAAAGTGACAAAAATATGAAAATTCCAGATTTTTCTCATAAAACCCAAAGTGTGTTTCAGGCCCGCGCGCTTCGGCGCCGTTTGCGTGAAGACATCACGTTATTATTACATATTATTATATATTATATTATTACAGCTGATCCAGAATCCTGAACAAAACAACATTTATCACGAGTTTCCTTTTTATGAAACTCTTACAGAAGCAGATAAACGTGTCACACGTGAGTGAGACGCGAAGGGCCGCGCTGTGTTCAGGGTCAAAGCCTCTGAGCCAGAGAAAAGAAACGTGTGATGTGTATTTACAGGAAAACCTCAAACACCTTCCAAGTGTCACTTTTATTTAGAGCAAAGTTCGGCTCGGTTAAACCGGAAGCTCGTGTTTTTTACGTGAATCTTGCGCCTCTGTTAAAGAGTTTCCCCCCGCGCGCCTGCGGACCTGCGCTCTGACGTTAAACATAAATATGACATATTAATATTTCACAAGTGGTAATTCGACAAACCAGCGGCGCATTATTGTGATCGGCCTGTTTTCTAACACGTCTGACTTTTTCTTTTTACGCACGGCGCGTCTCTGTTACGTGACGTCAGCTCGTGTTTAATAATAAAAATGATCACTTGTCAAACCAGTGGCGCATTATTGCCTCGCGTAAAACCCTGTGTCAGCTTCGGCCTGTTCTTTATTAAAAACTGTTCACGTTGACGCCTTTTACGCACCGCGCCTCTGTTCACAAACCACAGCACGTGTCCCCGCCGAGCGTTTCATAAACAAACAGAAATAATTAAAATGGAATTAAAGCACAACCACTCCCCACAAAAGAATCCGCTAAGTGTGGGATACATCAGCTTCTGTCTTATTCTGCTGGAAACAGGCCCGAGTTTCCCTGAACGAGCGCGTCTCCCGCTGTGACTGAGCTGATCCTGTTTGACAAACGCGTCGCCAATTCCCCAATTTAACAGTTTTTATACAATTACAATTTAATACAGAACTAATTATTCTGAAATAAGAAAATAAACTCTTCCCGCATCAGCCCGTTTCCACAAACTGCTTTCTTAAAATGGCAGATGCCATTTAAGTCTTAGCACCTACCTGCTTAAATATCACTCACGCTGAAGTTCAGCCGTGCGTAAAATCCAGATGGATCAACACTGGCACCGCGCGCCGTTTGGACCTTTATCTCATGTATTCGGTTTAATTTGGGTAAATTTACGTCGCTTTACCTGTTGTACGTCTGTAAATATTGTCGTTACTCTCGTTGGTCCTTGCGCAGGCCTTACGCAGCCTTACGCAGTTTGAGCGCGCTGTTATTGACGCTGTTTGCGAAACATCGCCGCCTTTTGCCCGTGCCCGCGCGCATAAATCAGGTGCCAGCGCGTCTGACGCGTTCACCGATGACACGGGGCCAACGCGCGCCTCCGTGGGCCGTGCGCGCTCACAGACACACCGTCTCCAAACTTTACGCGCGCGTCGCGTTTCATCCAAAAGCGTAAATCATCACGTGGAGTTATTATTGAGTTATTCTCGGGGCGGCGCGCTGCGGCCGCTGATGAGTGACTTACGGCCTGTAAACGGACTGCGAAGTGACGCGGCCTGAACGTGCGGAGTGCGGCAGACTGAGGACACAATACGCGGCCAATACGCAACCGATACGCGTCCAATACGCGTCCGATACGCGCACGGGCCAAAGGCGCGAGGACAGATCGAGGACGGCCTCATGTTTGCTCCAAACTCATTGGTGTTTACCCCATGTCCTTTCCTCTGGGGTATTTACAGTTACATTTACTCAAGTAACTAAATAAATCAGAGTAGGCCTCGCGCTTATCGCGGCGTCACTCCTACTTTAGTAATATTTGTATTTGAGTAACAGTACTCTTACTGGAGTAAAAGTTGTGATTTTTCCCACTTTAAGCGAGTCTAAAGTTGCAAAAGTTTCATGTGACGATGTGAAATGATCTGAACATTTGTGTTTCTTGCAGCTTCAGATGTTTGTCTCATTTAAAAACTCCAGATTCTCTGATTTATTTAATCCTTTAAATCGCACAAAATTATAAACCAGATGTTTCGTCCGGATCGTTCGTTACTCGAGTAATTTCTTGGAGCAGTACTTTATATTTGTGCTGGAGTTACACAGGAAGAGTGAAGAGCTCAGACTGAACTGTTAAACCTGACGCGAAATCTCTGTTTTCACCTCCCCCCTGTCCCCGCCCACAGTGTGTCACTTTATTGTGATTATTAGAAAAGTATAATACGTCTTCTGTTATTGTTCTGAAAATGCCTTATTCACCAAAAATAACATGTTTTATAAGTCTTTGCTCTCTGCGCTAAGTCGCTCCCCCTTCAGAGCTGTCACATTGCATCAGGTTTGTGAAGCTGTAGTGGAGTTTTGTGTCATGTTTTTGTGTTTTGGAGTTTTGTGTCATGTTTTTGTGCTTTTATGGTAAACAGGGTTTGAACAGGGCCCGGGAGAGATCTCTAAATGACTCAAACTTGACAAAACTTGCACACATGACTCTAAAAACCTCTTCTGGTCTGTTTTTGATGAGGGAAAAACGTTAGAACATGAGGAAAAGCTAAAAAAAAAGAGTAGATTTCGCTTCATATCTCCTCTTTAAGATGGAATTAGAGGATTTTCCTGAATAATGTCTGAGAGGAAACTGCACAAGAACAAGCGTCTCCTCTCTCCTTTCTCTGTCTCCTTTCTCTGTCTCCTCTCTCCTTTCTCTGTCTCCTCTCTCCTTTCTCTGTCTCCTCTCTCCTTTCTCTGTCTCCTCTCTCCTTTCTCTGCCTCCTCTCTCCTTTCTCTGTCTCTTCTCTCCTTTCTCTGTCTCCTCTCTCCTTTCTCTGTCTCCTCTCTCCTTTCTCTGTCTCCTCTCTCCTTTCTCTGTCTCCTCTCTCCTTTCTCTGCCTCCTCTCTCCTTTCTCTGTCTCTTCTCTCCTTTCTCTGTCTCCTCTCTCCTTTCTCTGTCTCCTCTCTCCTTTCTCTGCCTCCTCTCTCTTTTCTCTGTCTCCTCTCTCCTTTCTCTGTCTCCTCTCTCCTTTCTCTTTCTCCTCTCTCCTTTCTCTGTCTCCTCCTTTCCTACCCCTCTCTTTCTCTCTCCCTCTCTCTTTCCCTCATAAACATGTGTTGATGTTGTTTTCATAGGTTTGCTCCTCAGGCTAATCTCTCCTCTCTCTTCACTTCTCCTCTCTTTTCTTCTCTTCTCTCCTCTCTCTTCTCTTCTCCTCTCTTCTCTTCTCTCCTCTTCTCTTTTCTTCTCTCCTCTCTTCTCTTCTCCTCTCTTCTCTTCTCTCTTCTCTTCTGTTCTCTCCTCTCTCTTCTCTTCTCCTCTCTCTTCTCTTTTCTTCTCTTTTCTTCTCTTCTCTTCTCCTCTCTCTCCTCTCCTCTCTCTTTTCTTCTCATCTCTCTTTTCTCTTCTCTCTCTTCTCTTCTCTCTTTTCTCTTCTCTCTCTTCTCTTCTCTCCTCTCTCTTCTCCTCTCTCTTCTCTTCTCTCTCTTCTCCTCTCTTCTCTTCTCCTTTCTCTGCTCTTCTCTCCTCTCTCTTCTCTTCTCCCTCTTCTCTTCTCTCTTTTCTCTTCTCTCTCTTCTCTTCTCTCCTCTCTCTTCTCCTCTCTCTTCTCTTCTCTTCTCTTCTCTCCTCTCTCTTCTCTTCTCTTCTGTTTTCTCTCTCTCTCCTCCTCTTCTAATAATAATAATAATAATAATCCTCTCCCCTCTTTTCTCTCTCTTTCCTACTCCTCTCTCTCCTCTGTCTTCTCTCTCTCTTCTCTCTCTCACTCCACTCTCTCTCTCTACTCCTCTGTTGTTTCCTTAGAATAGCTCCTCAGACTAGCGTTAGTATACTCCTCTCTCTTTCTCTTCCTTCTCACTCTCTCTCCACTGTCTCCTCTTTTCTCTCTCTCTCTCTGCTCTGTCTTCACCCTCTCCTCCTCTCACTCCTTTCTTCTCTCTCTCTTCTGTCTTCTCTCTTGTCTCCTCTTTTCTCTTCCTCTCTCTCCTCTTTTATCTCTCCTCTCCTCCTCTCTGTTGTTGTTTCCATAGGTTAGCTCCTCAGACTCTCCCCCCTCTCTCTCTCTCTGTCTCTCTCCTTCCCTCTCCCCCCTCTCTTCTCTCTCTTTCTCCTCCTCTCTCTCTCTCTCTCCTCTCGTAGATTATCTCATTATCCTATCACGTTCTCGTTCTCGTTCTCGTTTTCATCCTCTGTTCCAGTCGTTCTAAACTCTGGCGTCAGGTCTTCTCTCTACCCCCTCTCTTCTCTCTCTTTCTCCTCCTCCTCTTCCTCTCTCTCTTCTCTTTTATCTTTCCTCTCCTCCTCTCTCTGTTGTTGTTTCCATAGGTTAGCTCCTCAGACTCTCCCTTCTTTCTCCTCTCTCTCTCCTCCTTCTCTCTCCCCCCTCTCTTCTCTCTCTCTCTCCTCCTCCTCTTTCTCTCTCTCCTCTCTCTCTTCTCTCATGAGTCTGTCGTTCTCATTTTCATCCCCTGTTCCAGTCGTTCTAAACTCTGGCGTCAGATCTTTCAGTTTCTCTCGTTTTCGCAGAAATTCTCCAGTGGAACTTTTACAAACTCTTTATGGAGCTGTGGAGGTGTCGGCGCCGTGACGACGCAAACAAACCTCTGATCTGGATTAACTCTGCACTGCGGAGCTTTCCCCATGCTATTGCTTTACCAGGAATGTCCCGCAGTCTGGCTTTAAAGTCTGTGAATGTCCCGCAGTCCGGCTTTAAAGACCCTGAATGTCCCGCAGTACGGCTTTAAAGTCTCCGAATGTCCCGCAGTCCAGCTTTAAAGACCCTGAATGTCCCGCAGTCCCGCTTTAAAGTCTGTGAATGTCCCGCAGTACAACTTTAAAGACCCTGAATGTCCCGCAGTACGGCTTTTAAGTCCCTGAATGTCCTGCAGTCCGGCTTTTAAGTCCCTGAATGTCCCGCAGTACGGCTTTTAAGTCCCTGAATGTCCTGCAGTCCGGCTTTTAAGTCCCTGAATGTCCCGCAGTACGGCTTTTAAGTCCCTGAATGTCCCGCAGTACGGGTTTTAAGTCTCTGAATGTCCCGCAGTCCGGCTTTAAAGTCTGTGAATGTCCTGCAGTCCGGCTTTAAAGTCTGTGAATGTCCCGCAGTACGACTTTAAAGTCCCTGAATGTCCCGCAGTCTGGCTTTAAAGTCTGTGAATGTCCCGCAGTCCGGCTTTAAAGTCCCTGAATGTCCCGCAGTACGGCTTTAAAGTCTCCGAATGTCCCGCAGTCCGGCTTTAAAGTCTCCGAATGTCCCGCAGTCCGGCTTTAAAGTCTCCGAATGTCCCGCAGTCCGGCTTTAAAGTCTCCGAATGTCCCGCAGTACAGCTTTAAAGTCTCCGAATGTCCCGCAGTACGACTTTAAAGTCCCTGAATGTCCCGCAGTCTGGCTTTAAAGTCTGTGAATGTCCCGCAGTACGGCTTTAAAGTCTGTGAATGCCCCGCAGTACGGCTTTAAAGTCTCTGAATGTCCCACAGTCCGGCTTTAAAGACCCGGCTTTAAAGTCTGTACCTCTTTTTTACCGTCTTAAAATCTTAAAAACTTTAAAAACAAAACTCGCTCTTTTTATTTTAATGACTTTATTTCTCAGCTCTCAGAGACCAGAGCCGAGTTTGGACGTGTGGGTAAAGATCACTAGCATGCTAACACACATTTCCTGATTCACTTGCACATGCAGGCACATTATTATATTTGCACCGAGGAACTTTTGTACAGACACATTTTCAGATAAATGGAAACAAATCAAATAAACTTTTAAACTTATATTATTATACTGTAACATATATTTAATTATTTATTTATTTTTATTATTTATTTATGTATTTTGTTAATTTTTTTACTATACACTTATTTTTTTTTACTATACACTGTTTAATTAATAGCATTATTATTATTATTATTATTAATTATATTTTTTTAATTATGTATTTTTTTATTTTTTTTAAACTATACACTTATTTTTTTTACTACACTGTTCAATTAATAACATTTTTCTTATTTGTCTCCATGGAGATAGAGATGTTCAATGTCTCGAAAAGTTACATAGTGGATCTTTAATTCTTATTCTTATGAATTATTATATTTTATTTTATTATTTTTTATTCTTATTGATTATTATATTTGTTACTTATTGTATTTTTTCTAATTTATTTAATGTATTATTATTATTATTCATACTAAAACAAAACTTTTCAGACGTTTACTTCTAATAGACAAAAATCGGCATGTTGTACTGGTGCAGTGGTGCAGTGGGTAAAACGTTTGCACCACAGGGTTCGTGGTTCAGTGTCGTTGTTGTTGTCGTTGTTGTTGTTGTTGTCGTTGTCGTTGTTGTTGTTGTCGTTGTCATTGTTGTTGTTGTCGTTGTTGTCGTTGTTGTCGTTGTCATTGTTGTTGTTGTCGTTGTTGTTGTTGTCGTTGTTGTTGTTGTTGTTGTTGTTGTTGTTGTCGTTGTTGTTGTTGTCGTTGTTGTTGTTGTTGTTGTTGTCGTGTCCTTGGGCACTGTGTTCGTGTAGTTTGTTTCAGGACATTTTTAAGAGTGAGAAAAAAAGGTTTTCAATGATATTTTTACTGTAAACCTCCTGGAAAAAGATTTAACTGGAGTTTTTTTTTTTTTTTTTTTCAGAATAAAACCCTATGGAGACACAGGGAGGGCATCTGACACACACAGGGAGGGCATCTGACACACACTGGGAGGGCATCTGACACACACAGGGACATGTTTGTACTGCAGGTTCAGCAGATTTTAATACAGAATAAGCGGAGATTTTGTCGTTTTTCGAGGAAATTCATGCACAAAACTTTCAGTCTGTGGGATTTCCCGACTGCGTCCGTTCAAATTCAGATTTACATTTCTGTTGTTTGTCACTTCTTACTTCAGTTTTATCCGTTTTTCTGTAGATACACATTTTTTTTCCAGCTCTACACGACCAAAACAAAGTGAATCGATAAGAATTCAGGGCTCACACGCCTCCTCATAGTAGTAGTAGTAATAGTACATAAACTTCTCCTAAACACTACTGCAATACTTTTAACTCACACTATTTATTCCTTCATTATCCTTTTGTAATTTCATCTCTTTTTCAGAACAACGCAAAATCTGTGTTTTAATAATTCTACATAAAATGAAAATAAAAAAAAAGTCTGTACAGTTCTATATGTAGCTCAATCCTGGTGCAAACAAAACAACTAAAAAACAAATAAAAATCATTAAAAAAACAAATGCAAATTATAAAAAAAAATCTATATTATAAAAAAACAAATGTAAATGACAAAAAACAAATGTAAATGACAAAAAACAAATGTAAATGACAAAAAACAAATGTAAATGACAAAAAACAAATGTAAATGATAAAAAAACAAATGTAAATGATAAAAAAACAAATGTAAATGATAAAAAAACAAATGTAAATGATAAAAAAACAAATGTAAATGATAAAAAAAACAAATATAAGTGGTAAAAATCCCATTGGAGCTTCAGTTTTTTCTTTCTATTGACAGACAGATATTTGTCTTTTCTTAAGTTAAACCTAAACCTGAAATTACAGGTTCAGGATTTTACACATTATGAAACCAGGACTAAACCAGGACTAAACCAGGACTAAACCAGGACTAAACCAGGACTAAACCAGGACTAAACCAGGACTAAACTATATAAAAAAGAGCAGTTTTGCCTGATGTAACTGTGACTCCTGCAGAGACGCACGAAAACCTTCACATCTAAAATTAAATTAAAATCTGAATTATTCCAGAAAATTTCATGTATTTTAAGAAGTATGAGTGAAATCAGATGTTAAGACAACATGAACTTAGAAAATCCTTTAAAGTGTGTTTTTTAAATAATAAATTACACACAAGTACTATTACTACTTCTACTACTACTACTACTACTATATACAGTACTATATGGACATATTGATACAACTGTTTTTACACCATCATTTCACATTTAATTTAATGTTTTTAAATTTAACATTTACACATTTAGGAACTTTGTACTATTACTATAAATACTATAAATACTACTAATACTACTACTACTACTACTGCTACTACTACTACTACTACTACTACTACTACTACTACTATACATGTTACATATGTATTTTTTAAAAATAATTTATCAAAGTAAAAAAGAGATTTAAGAATAAAAGTACTTTGAAAACACACAACTACTACTATTACTATTACTGTTTTTACTACTACTACTATTCCTACTATTCCTACTATTACTACTACTACTACTAGTGATACTACTAATGTTACATATGTATTTTCACAATTTCTTACAGTATAAAAGAGATTTAACAATATAAGTACTTTGAAATCTCGCAACTACTATTTCTACTACCGTTACTACTACTACTACTACTACTACTACTGCTACTACTACTACTACTGCTGCTACTACTACTACTACTACTTTTGTCATTTGTCAAAGTAAAAATATATTTACTAATTTTACTACTACTACAATACAATAACAATCTACAATAACTACTACTACTACTACTTCTACTACTACTACTACTACTACTACTACTACTACTACAACTACTGCTGCTACTACAGTATTACTACTACAAATACATTAATTCTACTTTCATGACAACAACACAACACAAGTACAACAAAATATTTTAAGCACTACTACTATTTCTGCAATAACAAATACTGCTACTACTACAAGTTCAGTAATTCTACTTTTGTTGAAAATATTCGCTAATTTTGCGACTTCTCACCAAAAAACGTCCAGTGTTCGACCTTTTTGTGTTTAAATTTCCTTTTTTACTGTACGTTTTAAAACTCAAAAGTGCAGAAAACGATTGTAAAAATGTAAAAAACCCTTACCTCAGTCGTAGCAGCAGCAGCAGCAGTAGTATAGTAGTAGTAGTAGTAGTAGCAGTAGTAGTAGTAGTAGTAGTAGTAGTAGTAGTAGTAGTAGTAGTAGTAGTAGTAGTAGTAGTAGTAGTAGTAGTAGTAGTAGTAGTAGTAGTAGTCGTGCGTGTGGTGTGAGGGGAGTTCTCCTTCAGACTCGGTCACGTGAGCCGGAGTTCCTGCCCTGGACTCACTCAGACCGAACGACGAAGCTGTGAAAAAAAAAAAAAACTGAAAAAAGTCCTTAAAAATCCTCGAAAACCGTCCCTGATCCCGTCCCTGATCCCGTCCCTGATCCCGTCCCTGATCCCGTCCCTGATCCGACCCGGAGAGGGGGGAATGTCGGGAGAGAATTCCGGAGTTTTTGGTGATTTCTGTGCAGGTTTTCGGACTTGTGATTCAGTGAAGTTCCAGCGTGAAATTGGAATTAGAGGAATTTAACATCAGAGGAGCTACAGAGAAAAGATTTGAGTCTAAACCAGGACTAAACCAGGACTAAACCAGGACTGAACCAGGACTGAACCAGGACTGAACCAGGACTAAACTAGGACTAAACTAGGACTAAACGAGGAGTGAACCAGGACTAAACCAGGACTGAACCAGGACTGAACCAGGACTGAACCAGGACTAAACTAGGACTAAACTAGGACTAAACGAGGAGTGAACCAGGACTAAACCAGGACTAAACCAGGACTAAACCAGGACTGAACCAGGACTAAACCAGGACTGAACCAGGACTAAACTAGGACTAAACTAGGACTAAACGAGGAGTGAACCAGGACTAAACCAGGACTAAACCAGGACTAAACCAGGACTGAACCAGGACTAAACCAGGACTGAACCAGGACTAAACTAGGACTAAACTAGGACTAAACTAGGACTAAACGAGGAGTGAACCAGGACTAAACCAGGACTAAACCAGGACTAAACCAGGACTGAACCAGGACTAAACCAGGACTGAACCAGGACTAAACTAGGACTAAACTAGGACTAAACGAGGAGTGAACCAGGACTAAACCAGGACTAAACTAGGACTAAACCAGGACTAAACCAGGACTAAACCAGGACTGAACTAGGACTAAACCAGGACTAAACCAGGACTGAACAAGGACTAAACTAGGACTAAACGAGGAATCAACCAGGACTAAACTAGGACTAAACGAGGAGTGAACCAGGACTAAACCAGGACTAAACCAGGACTAAACTAGGACTAAACCAGGACTAAACCAGGACTAAACCAGGGCTAAACCAGGGCTAAACCAGGACTAAACTAGGACTAAACCAGGACTAAACCAGGACTGAACCAGGACTGAACTAGGACTAAACGAGGAATCAACCAGGACTAAACCAGGACTAAACTAGGACTAAACGAGGAGTGAACCAGGACTAAACCAGGACTAAATCAGGACTAAACTAAGACTAAACCAGGACTAAACCAGGACTAAACCAGGACTATCTGTAGGTTTTTAAAAAAAAATATCATTACCTTTTCATTGCCATGTTGGTTTTCATATTTTCTCTTCTTTTACCCCCAGATTTAGAGAAAGATTCAAACAGTATTGGTCTAAAATAAACCTTAATAAATGTGTAACGCTTAGAATAATCACAGGAATCTCTTACAATACAATACAATACAATACAATTCAATACAATGTGGTTTAGTTCTAATTCTATATAAATATAAATAAAGATCATTCTAAAACTGTTCAGGAAAGGTTCAGTTTTGTTTTTTTTGGTCATTTTCTTCCAGTATCGATTCTTGCACAAATATTTTTCTAGTTCCGGTGCCGTTTTTTAGTACCGATCAGTATCTGGTGTCAGTGTTTTGAGAACCCGACCGTCTTTTCACTTTACGTCTCTTCTTTTCGGGCTTTTACAGACTTTACACCTCAGCTCAGGTCCGACTCAAACCGAACTGAAACACAGAAAACATTAAACTGGGAGAGAAAAGACGCTCGGTGCCAGATTCAGCCACAGACTCCTCTCCATCTGCAGTCCCCCGGTACAAAATACACGAAGAAAACGATTTACATTTAACAAATTCATCAGTTTTATTCTCCTGTAAAATACAATTCACCAACAACACGACACATTTACATCTACAGTATCAGTCAGAATGTGTAAATCTGTAAGTTTGGTACGTGCGTCTTTAACTTTTCTAATTGTTATACATCATTTAAGTCGTATTTTAATCTATATTTGTGTTATTTGTGTGTATCTGTTATGTAAATACAGGTCTGAGTCCATTTGAACCCTGAGTCTGTCTATTCTGACAGTTCATACAGTAGATTATAGCTGTATTTTTTGGTGTTTGTCAACGTTAGAAGTAGTTTTCAAGTACTACAATACAAGTACTTTGAAAATTATGGTCAACTACTACCACTGTTACTACTACATTTGTTAAAGTTAAAGTATATTTACCAATTTAACTACCACAACTATCACTACAATCACTACTAAAACTGTTACTACTGTTACTACTACACGTACAAATACACGTACTACATGTATTTTAAATTACAGGAGATTATTGGCCTGGTAATACAGGTAAATTTAATATAAAAGCGTTTTTCTGTAAGCTGCAGAGCAAATATTTACTGTGTCCTTCAAATTAGTGAATAAATGTAAAAAATATTCCAACAAAAACCTGTAAAGTCTCAGCTCCGCCTCTAAATATGATGTTTATGGTACAAAATTGCGAGGCGTTTACTGTCACATTTATAGGAGGTTTGTTACAGTTCTTCTCTCTAATCTAATGTTTCTCTCTCTTTTTTTAATTTTATGATCATTATTTATGGTTTGATTTGTTTGTATTGTGATTTTAACGTATTTCTTATCCTGTAAAACACTTTGAATCATTGCGCAGTACAAATGAACTCGCCTTGTCTTACAGTGATATAAACAAATGTGATTTTACATTATTTTCACAATATTTCTGTCAATCCTTAAAACATGTAAATGATAAAAAACAAATGTACATGATGAAAAAATCAAATGTAAATTATTAAAAAAGTAAATGACAAAAACCAAATGTAAATGATGAAAAAACAAATGTAAATTATTAAAAAAGTAAGTGATGAAAACACAAATGTAAATGATGAAAACACAAATGTAAATGATGAAAACACAAATGTAAATGATAAAAAAATGTAAATGATAAAAAACAAATGTAAATGTAAAAAACAAATGTAAATGTAAAAAACAAATGTAAATGTAAAAAAACAAATGATGAAAACACAAATGTAAATGATGAAAACACAAATGTAAATGATGAAAACACAAATGTAAATGATAAAAAAACAAATGTAAATGTAAAAAAACAAATGATGAAAACACAAATGTAAATGATAAAAACAAATGCAAATGGTATAAAAAATGTAAATGATAAAAAACAAATGTAATTGATGAAAAAGCAAATGTAAATAAGTAATGATTAAAAAAGTAAATGATAAAAAACAAATGTAAATGATAAAAAACAAATGTAAATGATAAAAAACAAATGTAAATGGTTAAAAAAGTAAATGGTAAAAAAACAAATGTAAATGATAAAAAACAAATGTAAATGGTTACAAAAGTAAATTGTAAAAAAACAACAAATGTAAGTAATAAAAAATACCAATGTAACAAGATTCTCCAGATTTCCAGACAAATATTGCAGCAGTTATCTGGCAACAAGGTGTTTCCTGTGTTCACAGTGACATAAGTTGGTTTTAAACAGATGAAAAATGACTTCACATTATTTTATTTAAGTTCTAATCTCAGAACATTCAGAACTCTCTCTTCAGATGATCGGACAGAAAAAGCCTCGTGTTGTGATCTCAGTTTGATTGAAAAACGACCTCATTATTTCTGTCAGTCCTGTCAGATCAAAATGGCGGCTGGTGCGTCTCCCTCCGTCTCTCTCCTCCTTTTCTCTTTCTCCTCCTCCTCCTCCTCCTCCTCTGCTCTGATTGGCTCTTCCCGTCGCGGCCGCCGACCAATCGCCCGAGCTCCCGCTGTCCTGTCTGTGTGTAATTTAGTGCGACCTCAAAAATCTGCACAAGGTTTTAGTGTTTTTAAAAAAGAGCCGTTTCTCACACCACAAACTCCGGCGTCTGAGGAGAGCAGCACCGGCGCTTCTGCCCGACCTCCACAGAATCACCTCCAAACGAGACGAACGGCGCTCGCGTCCGTCAAACGCTCACGCCCCGTGGCGTCCGCGGCTCATTCTGTTATAATCTGCACATTTTAAATCACAGTCTCGATCTGAAACGGCTCAATAAAACAAACAAATCCTCGGACGTCTGTAACGGAGCCGTGTTTGGTTTTAGGAGCTGGTTCCCCGTGTCTCTTTACGGTGCGTCGTGTAAACACCATCACACATCACAAACCCGGAGCCCCTCACACCCCAGACCTGAGCGAGTAACGGATTATATTTACTCACGTTACTGTAATTCAGTAGTTTTTAGGAGGAATTTGTCATTTTTTAAAGTCGTTTTTGAAACAGGCGACGTTACTTTTACTCGTATTTTACGTCATTACATTGGAACCGACCGTCACGGAAGCTGAGAGGGCCCACAACAAACACAAACGTCGCAACACAACAACAAAAAAAGCCACAACAGAAGTGACCGCGGGACTCTGTTTTCCGACGGACCGAACTGGAAATGATTTACGACGGTCAGACGGTGACATCGATCCTGGCCCCAAAATAAGAAATTACTTCCGCTTACATTTCCAACTTCGTTCACTTCTCTGTTCCTTTACTTTTCACATTCTTCTTCGACTTTTCACATTCACTTCCTGCTTGATCCTCCTCGCCTGGTCCGTCAGAAAATAGAGTCCCCCGCGGTCACTTCCCTTGTGGCTTTTTGTTGTGTTGTGGCGTTTGCATTTGTTGTGAATCCCCCCGGCTTCCGTACACACTTGTTACTAAGTAAAATCAGATTGATAGAGGAAAAAAATAAAATGCAAAAAAAACAAAAAACCTGCCGGAAATGAAAGGAAATTATGCGGGCGTCATTTTCACTACAGAACGTTCAGTCGCTGTGCAGAAGCGTCGGTCTGTCTTGGATCAACTCGGATGACGCCGGTGCCAGAGATCGAGGTCGACCTGGATATTCGAGAAGAAGGTGCTTTGAATAATTCTCAAGAGGAAAGTGAAGGAAACCCTTGGCCAAACCTTGGACAGATATTTGAGTTCAAATGCAAAATAGGGAATAACGTGATAATGTAAAATGTGCCTGAACCGCTGGACAGAACTGTTCAGAACCTCCACATCAGATCTGCCAAAACCTGTGGTGGTGCCGAGAATAAATGTGCCTGAATCTCCCAAACGGTTATTTATCATTTTTATAAAACCTTAATCTGTTAGTGAGTGTTAGCAAGTCTTAGTAAGTGGTTAGTAAGTGTTAGTAAATGTTAATAAGTCTTAGTAAGTGGTTAGTAAGTGTTAGTAAATGTTAGTAAGTGTTAGTAAGTGCTATTAAGTGTTAGTAAGTTTTAATAAGTCTTAATAAGTGGATAGTAAGTGTTAGTAAATGTTAGTAAGTGTTAGTAAGTTTTAATAAGTGGTTAGTAAGTGTTAGTAAATGTTAGTAAGTCTTAGTAAGTGGTTAGTAAGTGTTAGTAAATGTTAGTAAGTGTTAGTAAGTGCTATTAAGTGTTAGTAAGTTTTAATAAGTCTTAATAAGTGGTTAGTAAGTGTTAGTAAATGTTAGTAAGTCTTAGTAAGTCTTAGTAAGTGCTATTAAGTGTTAGTAAGTTTTAATAAGTCTTAATAAGTGGTTAGTAAATGTTAGTAAGTGCTAGTAAGTTTTAATAAGTCTTAATAAGTGGTTAGTAAATGTTAGTAAGTGCTATTAAGTGTTAGTAAGTTTTAATAAGTCTTAATAAGTGGTTAGTAAGTGTTAGTAAATGTTAGTAAGTGCTAGTAAGTTTTAATAAGTGTTAGTAAATGTTAGTAAGTCTTAGTAAATGTTAGTAAGTCTTAGTAAGTGCTATTAAGTGTTAGTAAGTTTTAATAAGTCTTAATAAGTGGTTAGTAAATGTTAGTAAGTCTTAGTAAGTGGTTAGTAAGTGTTAGTAAGTTTTAATAAGGCTTAATAAGTGGTTAGTAAATGTTAGTAAATGTTAGTAAGTGTTAGTAAGTTTTAATAAGTCTTAATAAGTGGTTAGTAAATGTTAGTAAGTGTTAGTAAATGTTAGTAAGTGTTAGTAAATGTTAGTAAGTCTTAGTAAGTGGTTAGTAAGTGTTAGTAAATGTTAGTAAGTGTTAGTAAGTTTTAATAAGGCTTAATAAGTGGTTAGTAAGTGTTAGTAAATGTTAGTAAGCGTTAATAAGTGTTAATGAGCTCAGTTGTACAAAGTTTGCCCTGAACAAAGTTTGCTTGTATCACCTAAAAGTCGATTAAAACAACTTGTGCTGGATTAGATTTATGACTCCTCCTTTTTTACATCAAATAATTGAAAGTAACTTTTACTCAAATCACATTTTGACTGAAGTACTTCATTTAATTTTACTTGAGTAGATTATTAGATGGTTACTTTTACTTGAGTAGGAATTAAGCAAAGTAAAGATACTATTACTTAATTGCAAATTTTCAGTACTTTTTCCACTTCTGCTTCTGACTGATGCTAAACCTAATGAGTAACAGAAGAGAAGCTGCCGATCTCCAACCTGTACCCACACACACTGCACAAGAGCTTGGCCAAAATGTAAGATATAAACACTTAAATCTATCAGAAAATGACTTAAAAGTAGTGAAATGGTCTGTCCATGCAGCGAGATCATTTTAATGGACAAGTTCTCTGAAAATAAACGACCTCTAGACGAGAATGAAGCAGCCTCAGAACGAGCAAGTTGATAATAAATCTGAAAACAAGATGAAGAACCTGACAGAAGTTTGAAAAATGTTCAAACTGGACAATGTGGGTGAAATGTCTTCCCTAAGGACACAACAGTTTATTTATTTTTTCCCACTGTAGCACCTGAGCGTTCTCCGAGTCCGAGTCCGAGTGACGAGGAGGTGTGGCCACATGTGGATATGTGTCTGCAGCCCTTTAGCGCCCCCTGTGTCCAAACCCCGCCTCCTCCCTCTGTCTGCGGCCCTGTAGCGCCCCCTGTGTCCAAACCCGCCTCCTCCCTCTGTCTGCGGCCCTGTAGCGCCCCCTGTGTCCCCGTCCCGCCTCCTCCCTCTGTCTGCGGCCCTGTAGCGCCCCCTGTGTCCAAACCCCGCCTCCTCCCTCTGTCTGCAGCCCTGTAGCGCCCCCTGTGTCCAAACCCCGCCTCCTCCCTCTGTCTGCAGCCCTGTAGCGCCCCCTGTGTCCCCGTCCCGCCTCCTCCCTCTGTCTGCGGCCCTGTAGCGCCCCCTGTGTCCCCGTCCCGCCTCCCTCGTCGTCCTAATGAGCTCCGACTGCAGCCGCTCCGTCGCTTTGATCCTCGTGATTTAAAAACTCCCAAATGTGTCAAACCAGAGTTTACGAAGCTACGCTAACCGCCACGTGCTAATGATACCGCTGCGCTAACCTCAGCGCGCTAATGAGCCGCAGAGGATTATGGGTAGAGCTGATGTCCCGGGTCAGAGCTTTAATGAGTGAGTATTAGATTATTTGTGTTGACTGTTGATCAGAGTTTAAGCCCCGAGGATCAGAGCTGAGGAAGAGCCCACACTCCTGCTCGGCTCTTTACTTCACTGTTTTACTCTGAACGTTTCCTGGTTTTAATAAAAGGAAGAGACTCGATACTGAGCGCAGATTCTGATACGACAATGACAATAAAAAACCCTGTTTCTTTAGACCAGGGATCACCAAACTTTTTTCTCTGGAGGCCACATTATCGCTCCTGTGATGAGGCCGGAGCCGCAGAACAGAGTGACCTCCAGCCTCACTGTGTGGTAGAAATGACAAACCTGGAACAACCTCTGTAAAAATATATCAGCACACAACTCCTGCACATGTTTGTTTATCGTTATTTGTGATTTGCAAACGTAGTAAGTCGTTCACACTTTGTTTTAATTTGAAATACCACAGATATTCCATGTATTTATTTTCTCGTGTGTTGACTGTCACTGTTTGATCTCAAGTTTGTCGGGTGACGAAAATTCGGCGGCGAATGTAAATACGTCATATAATTATTTAAATATAAGTATAAATACATCATATAAATATCATTTTTTTTAATTGAAAAATGACCGCTTTTGAGGATTGCCTCATAGGGCCGGTTGGTGGATTCAAGCCCAATTTATGGTTCTGCGCCAAAACGTTTGTGTCGACATGAAGAGTCTGTGTTGATGTGCACGTCCTGCGCACAGCACCGCACTGACCTGCACCTCCCAACTTTTCTAATGACGCCTCAAAACGCAGACGCAGACGATAAGGGCTGTGATTGGTCCTCTCCACCGCTCTACATTTCCTCCGCTCATTCTAGACCAGGGGTGTCAAACTCATTCTGGTCCGGGGGCCGTATGCAGCCTACTTTGATCCCAAAAGGGCCGGATCAGAAAACTCAGTTCTCTCTTCAAGTTATTGTATTTTTCTCCGTGTCTCGTAGTGGTGTTTAAGATTATATTCCTCGAGCAACGCCACTTGTTCCAAATACACTGAGCACAGATTTCCCATTCACCTCTGTCAACAAATAAGAATTAGACTATTTTTCTTGGGAAATCCTGAACTCAGCATCTGCTTTTCTCATTTTTTGACATTTTGCTGATGAGGGTCACGGTCGACAGTCAAAACGATCGTCCTTTAAGAGCGTTTGGAAAGAGGAAAGTCTTCATTTGTGCTGCTCTGGTGGGAGTCGCAACGTACAGAAATGCCGGAGACGCTGCTCTGCTAAACGGTGCAGAAAATTCACAGAAAAATCTGAAAATTTAAAGTATTTTAATAGAAAAATCAGCCGAGGGCCAGATTAAAGGTCTTGGAGGGCCGGATCTGGCCCCCGGGCCGCATGTTTGACACATATGTTCTAGACTTTGAGTAATAATGTGTTTAATGCAGCTTTGGCACATTTGTTTACGTTTATGTTTTATAGAAACAAAACTTAAGCATGGCTCATTTGCATACAGTATAAGCGCTGATAAAAACAGCTCGTGTGCTGATGTGGGACTAAAGGACACGACTCAGTGAATATGAGTGTTCTCCCTGTGACAGAGGATGTGTCTGCTCACGTTGGGGATGGTTCATGTTAAACTTTTCAGAGCTCATGTGTCTGCAGTAGTACAGACTGGTTTAAATCCTCGCCCCCCGGTGTTGTGGCGGTGAATTACTTTGCGGCTCATAGACCTCGACGCAGAAGCATAAATCAAATCGATGGCGACGAGACGAAGCAGAGTCGATGCGTTGAGTCGACGCAGAACTAGAACTGGGCCTTCAGAGGGGCTGGGGGCCGGTCAAAGGGCCTTAGGTTCACGACCCCTGATTTAGACAATAGGATCTTTTCTATTCCCATGTGTGTTATATGTGTGTGATCCCCCTGTGGTGCAGGTAGGCTCCGCAGAGCTCCGTGGACGTATACTCCTCCATGTTTTCTTACACTTGTTCTTGCCAAAGCCGTAAAGATAAACACGCACTTCCTGATTATCAGACAATACAACTGTTTGTAATTAGATGCAGATGATTCACAGCAGAATTATTTTGACGTCAAGAGCTTTTTAAACAACATATCTGCACTGGGGCAAGACGCGTTTTACTCAAACACGTCAAACTCGGCTCCAGGGCCTTTTTAATGCTTATATGTACAAAGGAAAACCAATATACAACATTGTTTTCTTTGCTATAACATCTTATACCAAAGTTTTAACTATTTTAGCGTCAACCTGAGCATTTGACTTATTCTTTTCTAAAGATTTGGAACACCGGCAAAAAGGAGACGTGAATGAGTGAGTTTTTATATAAATACGCTGTTTCTTGAGACTTTTTTCTGTGTAAATAAGTAGTTTCTGCATGAACTCCCCCTGCAGGTGTAGTTTTGTCAGTGCAGTTTGGGTCAGATACAGAAATATGGAGTCGTTTTGAGAGCTTTTGCCACGCCCGACTAATCAATCAGAAGCCCTAATATTTTCTTTTGCAAATTTGTATTAACTGTGCTCCTGTGCTAACTCGAGCTCGGTGATTAGTGTCATGTCGTAGTTTTGCCCTTAATCCTCTCTGGGCTTTGAAGCGGCCGCCAGGCTGTTTCTGCTCCATCGTCTCCGTGTCGGGGTCACACGTTCGTCTTTACCCTCACATATTCTCCTCTTTTCTGCCGGTTTTTGTCAGGTATTTTGGCTCATGTGACTGGTCAGCTCCGGTCCTGCAGCAGAACCATGTGACCGGCCACACACGAGACGCACTTATCCCAGACACGGAGCTCCCGGCCTGGGTAAGAGCCGACTCCCACCTCCCTGAGACGCACCGGGCCTGGAGAGAGGAACGTGTTTGTTAGAACAGAAAAACACAAATTTGTGATTGTTCGAGCAGACTTCTAGTGCTTGTGTTTTGCTCTATAGTTATAGTTTTGACACGTGTGGATCATTCTGTTATAATTTGCAAAATTTAAATCACAATATTGATCTAAAACGACTTAAGAAAAGAAACAAATGCGCTGACTGCGTTAGAAAACTGTAGGACCCGACGTTCCTGTAAACATCGTCACAACAACAAACAAATAATATTGTTACTAAAATGAGGAGGAATATTGCAATAATTAGAAGGAATGGAATAGAACGGAAACAAGAAAACTTGTAATTGCCTCTTGTTTTATCTCAGCTGGACTATTGTCCTAATGCAGTCATGGCCAACCCGTGGCTCTCGAGCCTCATGCGGCTCTTCAGGAGCTTTTACATAACATGCGTCAAATATGCTTGGCTGGCGTTACCATTCATTCAAGGATTGTTCAAGATAAGGAATGCCAAAAGTGTCACTAAGCAGCATAGTAAGAAAAATTGAAAATGAAAATTATTTTATTTTTGTTTGTGGACTTGCTTGAACTGAGAGTTTGTGTGTGTGTGAGACAGTGCACACAATGTTAACTGTTGAAAACAACTTTTACCAACTTTTAAACAATATTATCATGTTGGTGTGGTTATTTTCATTAAATCTGGTTGAGCATAGGTCTGTGTGTGCGTGTGCGTGCATACATGATTGAGGAATGGGATGATGTTCATGTGTACCCATGTGTATAATGTGGCTCTTTGCAGTAACACAGAAAAAGAAGGGGCTCTTAGTCTTCTACTAGTTGGCCACCCCTGTCCTAATGTGTCCAGTGCTGCAAACAAAGATTTAGACAAATCTCCAGATAGTTCAGAATCGAGTCTCGCTGTAAACGGCTCTTTTAGGGCTAATATCAGTGCTGTGCATAAGAAACTTTTGTGGCTGAAAGTCGAGGACAGACTGGCCTGTAGTTTAGTTTTGTCTTTGCATAAAGTGTGGACGACACACAGACCTGTGCACATGTTCTCACAGTCACAGTTCACCTGCAGCAGACACAGGTTTAATACAAGACGAGCCTCAAACACCAGAACTAAAGCACTGAAAGCAGCGTTTCTCTGCAGAGAGTTTCTCACTCGAATGTTCTGCCACAACACATAAAGCTCATACAAAATCAGGCTGTGTTTAAAAAAAGTTTTGCGAAATGACTATTTGAAAATGCTAAACGTTTAGCGTACCATATTTTGAGTGTTTGGTGTGTGTTTTGTGAAGTTTTTGATGATGTAACTCAAACTCAGTGTTTTGATTGTTATGAGACTGGACCCCAGGAAGAGTCTTTGCTTCTGTAGAGACGAATGGGGATCCTTAAAGAAACAAATGAACAATAAACAAAGCGGCGCAGACCATCGCCTGTAGATCTCTGCACGTCCCACCAGACTCTGGACACACTAGACACGGATGAAGAAAGTAAAACTGGAGGAGGCCGTGCGAGGCTGGCGGTGGGCGTGCACGGGCGGTGCTGAAAACGGGGGGTGGATGGCGTCTTGAAAAGAAGTGATTAAAGATGAATCACTCCAGTTACAACTTTGGGTGAGTAAATGGTGAAGGGAAACAATTATAACACTGTTGAAAGGGTTGAAAAGTCCACTTGGCAAAATGGGTCTGCTTTAAAGCCACAGTATGCAACTTTTTGACCCCAAAATAGATCTAACAGTTTTTTTGGCATGTTGTTTTGTACTGAAAAACACATAAAAATACAGTATGTCTTTATTGTGAGCAGACTCGCATCTCCACAAACTTGACTCTTACTTACTCCTCCTGCTCGTTGCCATGGAAATGCTGTTTCTTTGTCTGTAATATTCCACAATACGACAGAAAACGTATTCTGTTTTTCCCCACACACATTTAAGACCAGAATTACCCGCTCATGTAAACTGTATTTATGTTTCATTTGATTATTGACGAGGAGTGTAACGATATCCAAGTCTCACCGTACGATATTTATTGCGTTTTATATCGTGGGAAAACTCACGATATTACGATATTCTACAGAATAACAAGACTGACTCTAAAACGCTTTGACCAGTTCATTTGGTACATTTATTGTCATTAGGGATGGAACGAAATCCAAATCTCTCTGGACGATATTTTCACCATAAACATCTCACTGCACCAGATTTATTACAATATAAAACTGTGAATCTGCGACTTTTTCCTCTAAAAATGCTTCACAGACTTAATCCAAAGAATGAAGATGTAAAAGTGCTTAGAACAGTTATTTCTTCATGTCGTCTGCGCTGAAACGGAGCAAAGGATCATGGTCTATGTAGTTCCCTCTGTTTTTTTTTAGCTATTTCTGCATCAGAACTGTTCATTTAAGCAAAGAGACTTGGGATTCGATATATTGTGATGCTCCACGATGTTATTGTGAGACCTTTGACGATACGATATCACAAATATTGACTAGTTAAAGTGATAGTGTGTAACTTTCTTGCATGATTCCATATAAATAAAGCGAGTTTGGAACATTCTCCATGGAGATACTGTGGAAAAGAACAACATTCCCACAGAAACAAGCAGCAGGAGGACAGTTTTTTCAGTCTAATAAAAACAGCCATATGAAAAAATGCTTTTATTTGAATCTATTATTCACCAAAAAAGTTACATACTGTGGCTTTAAACGAAGACTTTAAAATAAGACCACATTTCCTGTGAAAATTCCCATGGTCTCAAACCCCCTCTGTCGTCGAAACACTGGTACTGAACTTGAAATCTTTTCTCGACTTGAGCTCCCCTCTGCGCCTAAGCCCCGGTCTGGGCTCGGTCTGGACCCGGTCTGGACCCGGTCTGGACCCGGACTGTGCCCTGGTGTCTCTGCGGTCTCTCCTCTGTCAGTGCTGGTGTTAGAAAAAGGCCCGTGCCCTCCCGCCCCCCTCCTCTGCTCCGGTCTTTACGGGGTGACGCGGATTGGGCGATCTCCCTGTTTATTGGGTGCCACGGATCCGGCGGCGGCCATCTTAAAGCACCTCGCTCTCCCTCGCCGGTTTTGAGGCGTTTGCGGACGAGCGCCGCGCCGATGCAGAACGCTTTGATCAGAACTTAAGGAAGATCAAGAGAACGGGATGACGTCGAGGTTGAATCTGCAGCTGCAGCGACGAGTTTAGACCAGAGGGGGCAGAGTGACGCCTTCAGCTTCTTGGAGTTCAGTCAATTCAACAAGAACAAGTTTAAAGAGGTGGTGTTACACAAAATCTACTTTTTGGAGCTTCCTACCATGTTATAATATCAATCAAAAACATGTCTGAAGACGTTTTAGAGCCACCCATGCATGTTTGAGTAATCTAGTGATCTCTCTGACGATGGTTAGCAGTGCAAATCTGTGTCACCCACGCTCCCATGCAGCCGTTTTTCATAAATATACAAAAACACGATGCAAAACAATACAAGACGACTTTCCAAACCTGATAAAATGTGCAGTAGTTTCATTAACAGGATGAATGCCAATTGTTTTTAGAGTTTTTAAACGTGTTATACAAGTCCAATACCTCCTTTATTGGTTTTAAAAAGTGAATTTAACTAAAGTGGGTTCATGTTCTTAATTTAATGATTGGAAATACTGCATTGTGGGACATGGAGAGACAGGCTCATAGAAAATAACACCATATGAGTTTCAATTCAGTTTATTTTTGTAAATCCAAACAGCACCACAGCAGCCGCCTCGACTGCTTTCAGCTCTGAGTTAAGTGCAAATATGACGTGTTGAACAGTTGATTTTAAACACAGTTAAAGATGATTTTGTACCAGGATCAGTGAGATTCCTGAGTTTAACTGTGGTGCATCAGAGGCTCTGTTCAGATTTACCGGAAAACGTTTGGAAACCTGCAGATGACGACTTTCGGCACATTAGAATAGAATAGAATAGAAAAACTTTATTGTCTGTCACACAAAAAGCGAAACAGACTAAAACACATTTCAATAGTTTAAAATAGTGTTCATAAAGGTTCTTTGTAGACACAACAGCAGAGAACAGGCACAGGACACAGACTCAGGGCCGGTTCAGCTCCCTGATGGCACAAAAGAACTTTTACAAATGTTTTTCCTGGCACAGGGAAGTCTGTATGTTTGCCCCGATGGGAGAAGCTCAAAGTGATGAGACAGTGGACGGTACAGTCGTGGCCAAAAGTTCGGAGAATGACACAAATATTAATCTTGGTACCAGAACGTCCTCCGAGAGCGACTTCCCCCAACCGTCCCAGAGCAGTTTGGTGATGCACGAAGCCTTTTCCAGCAGGATGGACCTCACCATAACAGCTCGGGGAACAAAACATAAAGATTTTAGGTCCAGGAAACTCCCCAGATCCACTGAAAACTCGTGGTCAATCCTCAAGAGGCGGGTGGACCAAAAAACTCCCACAAATTCTGACAAACTCAAAGCGTTGATTATGTAAGAACGGACAGGATTTGGTCCAGAAGTTGGCGCCAAGGAGAAGTGCAGAGGTGTTGAAAAAGAAAAGTCAACACTGCAAATATTGACTTGTTGCATGAACTCTTGAAAACTTTTGATGCTTATGAAATGGCTGCAATTGTATTTCAGTAAAACCATAGAAACATCTGAGAAAACACCTCAAAACAATGAAGGAGCAGAACCTGTGAAAACGGAATATTTGTGTCATTCTCAAAACTTGTGGCCACGACTGTAGATAGTGTCGTCATCTGTGATCTTATAACTGAGGCGATGTTCGGCCCGACTCTGGTGCACAGAGCTGAGTTTGTGATTTCACTGCCTTGTTTCACCGCTCGGCTCAATCTGGCTTTGTTTTCGACTGTGAAATGACCAAACCAGGCCACCGTATTAAACGTCAGGACACTTTCGATTAAGGACTGATAAACCCTTGTTAAAATACGGTCACTGACTTTCAAAACTTCAAAAAAGAGTCTTTGTTGTGCTTTTTTTGTAAATACAGTCCAGGTCATCATTAAATGTAAAAGTTTTGTCCAGAATTGTTCCTAAATGAGTTCACCTCCATTAGCGTTTCTTTTTTAATGCAGTGTGTTACTGCGCGGTGATTGAAGGTTGTGTAGAGGACGTGGATTGTGAAAATGGAAAGTGAATCTTATGACTGAGTGTGTAAAGTTTGTTGTGTAAAGTTTTGCTTGTTTTGAGCTCGAGGCCTGTGGAAATGCAGCTGTAGCTATTGTACAGACACTGATGACCTGATGTTAAATGCGAATTTCTATTGTGATTTTGTCATCTTCCCCTGTGTGACCCCTGCCCGTGGGACTACAGGGGGAAACGAGTCTTTTAAGGTGCAATCCGGCATGTGTCTTATCATGTCTGTCCATTAACGTGCACTGCCCCAATCAAATAAACGAATAAAATAAAAAATACATTAAAAAAAGACTTCCGGTGTGGTTCTCGGCATGTGATAAAACTGTGGATTCAGCAGCCAAAGCTTTCCACGGGGGACGGGGCTCTAATCGCAGCTTCGATAAAACCTGCAGGCGGCTCCTTTTTTTTTTATTAAGGCAAATTATATAATACGCAAATGAACAGGCAATTTACAAAAGGAAAAAAAGAAGGAATACAGTGACATCTAGATGAAGAAAACTGGAGCATTTTCTCCGTTTCCCCAGAGTTTCTGTCGCCGTCGGAGCCCAAAGGAAGTCGTCCTCTGCACGTCTCCAAACATCTTCTGGTTTTGGGACATCGGCGTGAATAGAGCCCATTTTGTATAAGCGCACAGGTAGTTCCGGCCATAGTTAATCACCGTTCTGTATCACTACGCCGTGAGCATCACCATAGCAACGGGTAAACTATAATATACTGTATGTTTACAACAGGTATTATCCAACCAAATGAAGTCCAAATTAATAATATAAATATATAAAATCCTGTCCTCGGCATTATGGGTATTATGCAAATTCTCTACTGCTCAAAACATGCGATTTTAGACGTCATCCCGGCATGTTTGAGTCATCCAGTGATCTCTCCGGGACCCTATTCCAACCCTCCTTATGGTCAAATACAAATGTTTTCGATTATTTTCTTCCTGTTTTGAGGCTGTTTCACACTCTGAGGTTCTGGACGTCATCTGCCGAAAATAAAACTGCTGAAACTGAAGAACCAGAATCGCACAAATGAAACTTTTTGCAGCACAAACGTTTTTTGTGTAGGTTTGTGTTCGATGGGGCGACTTCACGCAGTAAAATGACGGTTTAACGGGATCAATATTTGCAAACCGCCCAAAACTAGAGGAAGGGGTGAAACGTATTTTTATGAGCATTTTCAGAACAATAAAAGCTAATGTTCTGACCTGTCTATTTTGCCTGTTGTATGATTTGGTTTGGCCTGGTGCCGGCCCTTTAATCGAAAACAGGAAGTTGCCCCTGTAGGTCATGTGCGGTAGTGCACACAGTTGTGTAGAAGCTGCTGACATGTGTTATTACACTGTGATGAGTTCATGGACGACATTCCCTGTAAGTATAAATAAGTAATACCATTTAAAGGTGTTCATAAATAAGATTAGACAAGATAAGATTTGAAATTTAAAATAGCAATTTATTGTATATATAGTTTTATAATCCTTATCTTTATAGATCTTTATAGAGTTTGTTTATTTGTTTGTTTATTTATTTATTTTATTTGTTCATAAGTCATTCTGTGCTTCTATTGCTGCTACTGTTTTCTTGCTGTTCTCTTAACTGTGCGTTGCAACCCTGAAATGTCCCCATTGTGGGACAAATAAAGGATATCTTATCTTATCTTATAACAAGAAGTTAATTTCACTGTATAAAAAACAAACTATTTACCAGTGAAGTTACACGCTAACATGAGTATTGGACTGCATGTGGATTAGCATTAGCATTAGCATTAGCATAATAAAACGTGGTTTGCTCTATTTCTTTGCATTCAGACTCAAGTATATTGTGTTATGTTGTTACAGTTTCACACCTGCCACATAAAGAACAGTCTAAACCCGTCCTGGCGTCAGTGACAGGTGTTTAACTCCTGGGTAGTAGAAACGGGGTTCTACGAGGGCAGTGCAGCTCACGTGTTCATCTAAATATGTGACGTGTTTGCACTTCTGCCCCGTAGAAGTGTAAAACTCTTTAACATGAGCCCTAAAAGCGTTCGCTCTTCTTACGCCTCTACCTCCTCTTGTCGTTTCCATCAAACTCCTAACATACACATCGCCTCCTCTCCGCTCTGAAGCAAACCCCGCGCTCCCTCCGCTCCCATGGATCACCGCTCTTTTGTTTTATTTGGGCTAATCTCCCCGTTCGTCATGTCGGAGCGCTCTCCCCGGCCCGGCCTGGCGTTCCTTCTCCCCTGTCACTTTTTCAAACAGGTCTCAAAAAATGGCGGCGCTGATCAAAAGTGGGAAAGGCGCTGGGAGACGGAGCAGACGCGAGCGCCGAGGGGGAAAGTGATTTGGAAAAGGTCAGAGGATGGACGTGTGTTTGGGCGCCGGAGAAACAGTGAGGAGAGCTGTCGCCGGGGTTAATGGAGGAGCTACACGGATATCAACACAGAGAACAAAGTCGGGAGGGTGTAATGACTCCACATACATGTCCTCTGTGTATACACCAGCCCGGATAGAATTACTCAACGCTGCAGCTCGTACGTTTCAAAGGCACCGCTCCAGCACTGTGAACGGCTCCCTAAAGGTGCACTGCGGAACTTTCCTGCTGGAGCTTTCAGCACATTCAAGAGTGTCAGTCCAGCTCGAGCATTGTTCATTTAACCCATGAAGACCTGAGGGCAGTTTTAGTACATTTCTCCTCGCCTGGATTTTGTTCTTAATTTTGCTTTTAAAACTGCCCCTTTTACCCCTAATGAAGTGTTCTACCTCCTTTTGTTCAGTCCAACCTGTTATTTCACAATCTGCTGCTGTAGTTGTGTCATGAGGCTGTGATAAAAGCTACAGGACCAGAAATAGAGATGGAAAAAAAAACTGAAAATAAAATTCACTCTCTTTTATACAAAACACACAGCAAACATGTAGAAACAACTTTTTGGACATAAAAATGCTTAATTTAGGGCCTTAGCTACAAAAATGCAAAATCTCAAGTCTGTAAGTAAATTAAAAATCTCCTTATTGCCCTAAAAACAAAAAAAAGTGCAGTGGCTCCATGACTTTCCTGGTCCAGTCCTGGAAACAGCTCCTGTCAGGTCCAGGGCCAGAGCCACAGCACTTCTGCATTTCCAGGGTGGAAATTACATTTGGATTTGTTCATTTGGACTGAAATAAACCTTTAAATAAAAATAGAAAGAGATGCACAATTACACACACCGAGATGTGTCATTTTCCATGTGTGTGAGAATTAACTCCACTTAGAGCGACTTTTTCCCTCGTTATAAACACACACAGTCAGAGGAGTCGACCATCTTGACTCACTTCACTCTTTGGCAAAGTTTGGCTCCATCAAAATGGACGGAGCGCATGAGTTTGGGGAAAACAAAGTTCCTGTTGGACACTCGTTTTGCTCACGTCATCACACAGCGTGAGTGTGACGTAGGATAAAGCCGCAGAAATGTACGGAAACCTCTATGTCTGCACTTTCAGAGGGGAAAAGGAAGTTTCTGTCTTTAAGGTTACAAAGTTCTGCGGTTACAGAAAACATATTCCTCGGTCTTCGAGGGTTAAACCCTTTTGCCGCATCAGATGTGGTCCACAGTAAACACTTTCACAGTGTCTGGTGCAGTGATGTGGCTGCACTGCTCAGAGTTTAATATGACACTGATTAAGATTAGATTTTTTTTACACTAGTGCACAGTGAAAAACTAATGACACTTGGAAATGAAGCAGAAATAGTGTTGAGTGTTACACTATTAATAATCATAATAAATTTTATTTATAGTGCACTTTTCATTCCATAGAGACTACAATAAAACAAGGACTTTAAAACACTGCTAAATACCAAAAGCATCAAATAAATAAATAAAAAAGTCTTTAGATTTGCTTTAAAAGAGTCCAGGCTCTGATTCAAAACTATAAACTATTCATTAGTCATTTTTTTCTTCCCTAAATATTAGGGGTGTGACAATGTCCAAGTCTCACGATACGATATCCTCACGGTGTGAACCTCACGGTCTGAACCTCGCGGTCTGAACCTCGCGGTCTGAACCTCACGGTGTGAACCTCACGGTCTGAACCTCGCGGTCTGAACCTCGCGGTCTGAACCTCGCGGTCTGAACCTCGCGGTCTGAACCTCGCGGTCTGAACCTCGCGGTCTGAACCTCACGGTCTGAACCTCACGGGACGATACTGTATCTCCACAAACTTATTTGGCCTAGAGGAGACCTGCTCCTGCTTGTTTCCATGGAAATGTGGTTCTTTTGTCTGTAATATTCCACAGTGTGACAGAAAATATATTCTGTTTTTCCCCCACACACATTTAAGACCAGAATTACCCGCTCATGTAAACTGTATTTATATTTCATTTATTTATTGGTGTAACGATATCCAAGTTTCACAACATGATGTCGTCACGGTCTGAACCTCGTGGTGCCGATATCGTGGGAAATCTCACGATATTACGATATTATACATAATAACAAGACTGACTCTAAAGCGCTTTGACCAGTTCATTTGGTGCAACATTTATTGTCATTAGGGATGGAACGAAATCCAAATCTCTCTGGACGATATTTTCATCATAAACATCTCACTGAACCAGATTTATTACGATAAAAAACTGAATCTGCGACTTTTTCCTCTAAAAATGCTTCACAAGACTTAATCCAAAGAATGAAGATGTAAAAGTGCTTAGAACAGTTATTTCTTCATGTCGTCTGCACTGAAACGGAGCAAAGGATCATGGTCTATGTAGTTCCCTCTGTTTTTTTTTTTAGTTATTTCTGCATCAGAACTGTTCATTTAAGCAAAGAGACTTGGGATTCGATATATTGTGATGCTCCACGATGTTACTGTGAGACCTTTGACGATACGATATCACCAGATTTACGTTACTGTCACATCCCGACTAAACAGTGTCCATGCTGCCGCAGGGTGACTTTAAACAGCTCTGCTTTATTCTATTACAGGTGGTTTTGGACTGAAAATACAAGCAGAGGATGAAGGTGAAGAAGAGGAGATGAAAATAAAACCTAAACCTCTTTGTGGTGCAGTTCAAAGCTCAGTTCTGACCTTCTTCTCTTCTTCTTCTTCTTCTTCTTCTTCGCCGTAACATTTGTGCGTCTTTTGGCTCTAATCATCACGGCGCGGCTCCTCCATTTTGTGTCCTCTTCATTATCGGCTCCTTTGACTTTCCCGTGTCGCCGTGGACCCCGTGGACCCCGTGCGTCGCGCTCGGTTTACGTTCGGCCCCGGAGCCCCACTTACGGACATCACAGCAGAGACGCCGCTAAAAGCCCGGGCGGACATGTTGTTTGCGGCGAGCGTAAATGACCCCGTGGCTTTGATGTAAAGGTTAACTTAAAGAGGAGGAGGTTCTAATGAGGGTTTTCTGTACGCCTGCTTTTGTCCGACGGACCCCAGTCGCTTTACCCACAATGCACCGCTCTGCTCACACACAAAAGGGGAGTTAAAGATGATATTAAACATACAGGGCCTCAGTGTATAGGTCTGTGGTGGGTTTTTTTTTTGTTTGGGAGTCTGTCACCTGTTTGTTTCTGTGGATATAAACGTAATAAAATCAACAAAAAGCCTTCGTCAGATCATTTTTCTTCCACAGTGTGCAGCACATTTCTTCACTTTTATGTTGCTGTTTTTGCATTTTTTTACCTTTTCTGTTTCATTTGTCTGCCTGGAATGTTCCGCAGTGTGACTTTAAACAGCTCTACTTTACATTTATTCAATCACAGGCGGTTTTACAGCTCAAAAATACCCAGAAAAACATTCTGACTGTGAGCGGGGGTCGCCTCTCCACAGATCTGACCTGGATCTCGGCCTGGTGACGTGGCCTGCTTGTCTCCAAGTAGTAGTCATCATAGTAGTAGTAATTGTAGTAGTAGTAGTAGTAGTAGTTGTAGTAGTAGTAGTTGTAATAGTAGTAGTAGTAGTTGTAGTAGTAGTAGTTGTAGTAACAGTAGTAGTAGCAGTAGTAGTAGTAGCAGTAGTTGTTGTAGTAATAGTAGTAGTAGTAGTAGTAGTAGTAGTAGTAGTTGCAGTAATGGCAGTAGTAGTAGTAGTAGTTGCAGTAATGGCAGTAGTAGTAGTAGTAGTAGTTGCAGTAGTTGTAGTAGTAGTAGCAGTAGCACTACCAGAGTAGTGGTAGTTGTAATTGTAGTAATAGTAGTAGTAGTAGTAGTAGTAGTAGTAGTATAGTAGTAGTAGTAGTAGTAGTAGTAGTAGTAGTAGTAGTAGTTGTAGTTGTAGTAGTTGTAGTAACAGTAGTAGTAGCAGTAGTTGTTGTAGTAGTAATTGTAGTAGTTGTAGTAGTAGTAGTAGTAGTAGTAGTAGCAGTAGTAGTAATTGTAGTAGTTGTAGTAGTAGTAGTAGCAGTAGTAGTAGTAGCAGTAGTTGTTGTAGTTGTAGTTGTAGTAGTAGTAGTAGTAGTAGTAGTAGTAGTAGTAGCAGTAGTAGTAATTGTAGTAGTTGTAGTAGTAGTAGTAGCAGTAGTAGTAGTAGCAGTAGTTGTTGTAGTTGTAGTTGTAGTAGTAGTAGTAGTTGTAGTATTATTGTCATTTGTTTTTAGTTAAACACCATAAATAGTAGAAAATTTCCAGAAAAAAACACCATGGAGTCGGGCGGGTGTCGGACCCTCTACCAGAAAAGTTACACAGTGCAGCTTTAAGCCTCTGACCACATGTGACTGAACCATTTATAAACCGTCAGAGCGCAGAACACACACAGCTCCACTAAATACGCAGAAACAAAACCCCGTTTGTGCAGAGCTGCGCCTCCTGCTGGTGGCACATATACTTACACCCACACGCACAGACTGTAATACTCACACACGACACATCTGCAGAAAATGGAGGCAAATTCTCAAAATAAAAGCGTTTTAAATTCTAATATAACAGTGAAAAGTGCTCCTCGTGTGAAATAAAATGGTCTCAAGTTATAATGAAGTGTTTATATCATTTGGAACAACATGTTTTTCAGGATAATTTCTCTCTTTGTTTAAAATAATGAGTGAAATGAGCGATTATAAAGACTGACATGAGCAGTTTGTGTGTTTTATTATGAAATGTCACCTGCTGCGGAGTTCCTCTTGTGCATATTGTGAAAATCGCGCTGTTCTGAGATTTAAAGGATTAAAAAAAAGGATATAAAATCATATTTGCGTCTGTGATTTTGTTTTGTCCAGTAGGGGGCGACTGCACACACGGAATGAACCGCACCAGCGCCGTTTACTCTGCTCCCTTCCCTCCCCTATATGACACACAGCAGCAGGAGTAGTAGTAGTAGCAGTAGCAGTAGTAGTAGTAGCAGCAGTAGTAGTAGTAGTAGTAGCAGTAGTAGTAGTAGTAGTGCTGCCAGCAAGGGCGCTGCAGTGCTGTTGCTGCCGCCGCTGCTGCTGTTGCTGCCAGCCGCTGCTGCTGCTGTTGCTGCTGCCGCTGCTGCTGCTGCCGCCGCTAGCTGTTGCTGCTGCTGCTGCCGCTGTTGCTGCTGCTGCTCGCCGCTGCTGCTGCTGCTGCCGCTGCTGCTGCTGCGCTGCTGCTGCCGCCAGCTGCTTGCTGCTGCTTGCCGCCGCTTTCAGCTGCTGTTGCTGCTGCCGCTGCTGCTGCTGCTTGCTAAGGCTATGATGGATTGCTGCTGCTGGCTGCTGCTGCCAGCTGCTGCTGGTTGTTGCTCGCCGCCAAGGCTGCTGCTGCTGGTTGCTGCCGCTGCTGCTCGCCGCCGCTGTTGCTGCTGCCGCTGTTGCTGCCGCTGCTGCTGCCGCTGGCGATGCATTGCTGCTGCTGCTGCTGGCTGCTGCTGCTGGTTGCTGCCGCCGCTGTTGCTGCTGTTGCTGTCGCTGTTGCTGCCGCTATACATTGCTGTTGCTGCCGCTGCTGCTGCTGCTGCTGCCGCTGTTGCTGCTCGCTGCCGCTGCTGCTGCTTGTTGCTGCTGCTTGCCGCTGCTGCTGCTGCCGCCGCTGCTGCTGCCAGCTGCTGCTGCTGGTTGCTGTTGCTGCTGCTGCCGCCGCTGCTGGCTGCTTATTGGCTGGCCGCCGCTAGCTGCTGGGTTGCTGCCGCTGCCGCTGCCGCTGCTTGCCGCCAGCTGCTGCTTGCCAGCTAAGTTAGTTGCTGCTGCTCGCCGCTGCTGTTGGCTTGTTGCTGCCAGCTAGTTGCTGCTAGTTGCTGCCGCTTCGTCAAGGCTGTTGCTAGTTGCTGGCTCGGCTGCTGCTGTTGCTGTTGTTGCTGCTAAGCTGCTGTCAGCTGCGCTGTTGCCGCTCGCAGCTGGTTGCTGCTGCCGCTGTTGCTGGTTATTGCTGCCGCTGCTGCTGCTGCTTGCTGCTGCTGTCATCCAGCTTTGGCCGCTGCTGCCGTTCGCTGCTGTTGCCGCCAGCTGTTGTCAGCTATGACTGTTGCTGCTGCTGCTGCTCGCTGGCCATTGTTGCCGCTGCTGCTGTTGCTGCCTGCTGCCGCCGCTGCTGGCTGCTGTTCAGCTGGTTGCCGCCTGATATAAACGCTGGGCTGGTTGCTTCGCTGCCGCTGTTGCTGTTTGTCGCCGCCGCTGTTGTTGCTGTTGTCAAACGCTGCTGTTGCTAAGGCTGCTGGCTACTGTTGCTAGCGCATTGCTGGTTGCTGGTTGCTGCTGCTAGTTTGCCAGCCGCCAGCGTTGCTAAAGTTGGGCTGCTGGCTGCCTATTGCGCTGCTGCTGCTTAGCGATTGCTGCTGCTGCTAAGCGCTGGCTTGTTAAGCCTGTTGCTGCCAGCCGCCAGTTGTTGCGGTTGCTGCCGTTGCTGGCCGCTGCTGCTCGCTGCTAAGCCGCTGCTGTTGCTGCCATGCTGGGCTGCTAAGTGCTGGCTGTTGCCGCTTGCTGCTTGCTTGCTGTTGCCAGCCGTTGCTGTTGCTGCTGTTGCTGCCGCTGTTGCTGCAAATCGTCGCTGCTGGTTGCTGCTTGCTGCTCGCCGCTGCTGCTGTTGCCGCTGGTTGCCGCCGCCGCTAAGCTGCCGCTGCTGCTGCCGCTGCTGCTGCCGCTATGATTGCTGCTGCTGCTGCTGCCGCTGCTGCCGCTAAGGTTGTTAGTTGCTGTTGCTGGCCGCTGCTGCCGCTGCTGCTTGCCGCTGCTGCTGGCTGCTGCCGCTTGCTGCTGCTGCTGGCCGCCAGCTGCTAGTTGCTGCCGCCTTGCTGCCGCCTGCTGCTGCTGGCCGCCGCTGCTGTTGCTGCTGCCGCTGCTGCTGCTTCGGCTATGACGACATTACGTTGCTGCTGCCGCTGTTGTTGCTGCTGGCTGCCGCCGCCGCTGCTGCTGTTGCCAGCCGCTGTTGCCGCTGCTGCTGTTGCTGGCCGCTGCTGTTGCTGCCGCTATGGCATTACTAAGCTGCCGCTGCTGCCAGCTGCTGCTGCTGCTGCTGCCGCCGCTGCTTGTTGCCGCTGGCTGCTGCTGCTGCTGTTGGCCGCCTGCTGCCGCCTGTTGCTGCTGCTGCTGGTTGCTGCTGCTGGTTGCCGCCGCTGGCATCGCTGCTGCTGCTGCCGCTGTTGCTGTTGCTGCTGCCGCTGCTGCCGCTGCTGCTGCCGCTGCTGGTTGCCGCTGCGCCGTTGCTTGCTGCTGCCGCTGCTGCTGCCGCTGCTGCTGCTGTTGCCGCTGCTGCTGCCGCTGCTGCCGCTGGCGACAGCAGCTGCTGGTTGCTGCTGCCTGCTGCTGCCGCTGCTGCCGCTAAAATTTGCTGCCTTGCTAAGGCCAGTTGCTGCTGCTGTTGCTAAGGCCTGCTGGTTGCTGGAATTGCTGCTGCCGCTGCTGCTGCTGGCCGCTGCTGCCGCTGCTGCTGCCGCTATGCATTGCTACCGCTGGTTGCTGCTGTTGCTGCCGCTATGTTGCTATGCATGTTATTGTTGCGTTGCTGCTTGTTGCTGCTAAGCAGCAACAACAGCAGCAACGCAACAGCGTTGTTGCTTAACCAGCAGCAACAGCAGCCAACCAGCAGCAATCGTTGTTGTTGCGCAGCAGCACCAGCAACAACAGCCGCTAAGCTGCTGTTAGCAAATACTTCGCTGTTGCAGCTAAATCAACAGCAGCTGGTTAAGCAGCAACAATAGCAGCAGCAGCAGCTAACCAGCAGCAACAGTTGTTAACCAGCAGCAACTGTTGCTGCTAAAGCTGCGTTGCTGTTGCTGCTGCTGCTGCTGCTGCTGGCGCAACAACAGCCGTTGCTGTTGCTGCCAACAATCAAATAAAGTTGCCAGCTGCTGTTGCTGGCTTGGTTGTTGCTAAACGTTTGCTGCTGCCGCTGTTGCTGGCGTTGCTGTTGTTGTTGCTGTTGCTGCTTACGCCAGCACAATAGCAGTTGCTGCTGTTAAGCTGCCGCTGCTGTTGTTGCTGTTGCTGCTGCTAAGCCGCTAAGCTGCTGCTGTTGCAACAACAGTTGCTACGCTGCTGCTTAACAACAGCAATTGCAGCACCAGCAGCAGCTGCAGTTGCTGTTAAGCCGCTGCAATCAACAGCACTCAGCAGCTTGCTTAAATAACAACAACAAACGAGGTTATGTTGCAGGCGTTGCTTCGCTGCTGTTAGTTGGTTGCTAGCAGCAGCAGCTGTTAAGGCTAAGCAGCAGCAGTTGCTAGCAGCAGCAGCAGCAGCAATACAACAGCACTGTTAGCAGCAGCAACAATAATAGTCGAGCAGCAGCAGTAGTAGCAGTAGTAGTAGCTGGCAGCAGCAGCAGCATAGCTGCTAAGCAGCAGTAGTAGTAGTAGTAGTAGTAGTAGTAGCAGCAGTAGTAGTAGTAGTAGTAGTAGCAGTAGTAGTAGTAATAGCAGTAGTAGTAGTAGTATTAATAGTAGTAGTAGTAGTAGTACTAGTAGTAATTCAATTCAATTCAATTCAATTTATTTTGTAGCGCCCAAAATCGCAACAACAGTTGCCTCTAAGGCCGTTCCAAGATATGGATGAGTAAAACATACACACAGACATATCAAAACAGGAATAAACAACATTCATGTAAAGCAGCAAATGAAACATGGTCCAGTCATCCCCTGTCCTTAGACCCTCCTTCTCAGCAAGGAAAAACTCCAAAAAACCCAGGGTCCTGGGAAAAAGAAGAAACCTCGGGGAGAACTACAGTGAAGGAGGGATCCACTCCCATGGACGGACAGGCTATAGATGTCCAGGCCCGTGGGCCAGTTCGGTATGACCACAGCTACCCAGGTGGGGAAGAGCCGGGCGAGGAGGAGGAGCCAGGCGAAGAGGAGGAGCCGGGCGAGGAGGAGGAGCCAGGCGAGGAGGAGGAGAGAGGTCCAGCTGCCATCAGGCGTCTGAAAGAGTTCCACTCCACAGGGGCAGTGGGACAGGGGACAACATGTGAATAGCAATGAACAAACTACAGATGAGAACATAGTGAGTGATGCTGGTGAGAAAATAGGAGGAAACAGAGGACAGTGCTCAGGTTGCCACACTTCCCAGCTTGTTATCTCCCATGCAGCTTATCTTAGTGACATCAACTAAGTAACCTGGTCATAAGATATTCCGAAGAGGAAGGTTTTAAGCCTGGTCTTAAATAAAGAGACTGTGGAGCCTGTTTAACATCAACAGGGAGTTGATTCCATAACACAGGAGCTTGGTAACTGAAGGCTCTCCCCCCCACTGTACTTTTAGACACTCTAGGAACCACTAATAATCCTGCATTCTGAGAGCGAAGTGCTCTATTTGGCTGATAGGGACAATGGCATCCTGAAGATATGATGGGGCCATATTGTTTAAGGCTTTGTATGTCAGGAGGAGAACTTTGAATTTAATTCTAAACTCGACAGGAAGCCAGTGAAGTGATTTTAACACAGGACTGATGTGATCACGTCTTTTAGTTCCTGTTAGGACCCTGGCCGCTGCATTTTGGACCAACTGGAAGCTTCTTAAAGTACCTTTAGTGCAGACGGTGAGCAGAGAATTACAGTAATCTAGTCTGGATGTAACAAATGCATGGATAAGTTTTTCAGCATCATTTTTAGGCAAAATTTTTCTGATTTTAGTTATGTTTCGCAGGTGAAAATATGCAGTTTTACAAGCTTGGTTTATATGAGCTGTGAATGAGAGAGATTTTGGTCAAATACGACTCCAAGGTTTTTTACAGTAGAGCTAGAGGCTATATCACATTGTCAAGTGAGATTATCTGGTCTGACAGAGAATCTCTCTGACCTTTAGGACCGACAACAATGACCTCTGTTTTTTCAGGGTTTAAGAGGAGGTAATTCAGGGTCATCCAGGTTTTGATGTCCTTCACACAGGCACTGAGCTTATCGATTTGATCGGGTCTGATTAGGTTTCATTGATAAGTACAGCTGAGTGTCATCAGCATAGCAGTGGAAATTAATGCCATGTTTTCTGATAATGTTACCTAATGGCAACATATACAGAGTAAAACAGGATTGACCAAGCACAGATCCTTGTGGAACACCACAAGCTACTTTAGAGCAGGGAGAGGTGCACTGGTTTACACTAACAAACTGGTACCTATCTGATAGATAGGATTTAAACCATTTGAGGGCAGTCCCTCTGACACCTATGTCACATTCTAACCTCTGCAGTAGAATGTTGTGATCAATGGTGTCAACGCTGCACTGAGGTCCAGTAGGACCAGGACTGAAGCCAGCCCGTTATCAGCAGCTAGTAGCAAATCATTTGTCACTTTAAGCAGAGCAGTTTCTGTGCTGTGGTGAGCTCTGAAACCAGACTGAAATTTTTCATATAAATTATTGCCCTGCAGATGGTGACAAAGCTGTTTCACCACAACTCGTTCCAGAATCTTTGAGAGAAATGGAAGATTCGAGATAGGTCTGTAGTTGGCTAGTTCATCAGGATTTAAGCTAGGTTTTTTCTTAGAAGCGGTTTAATTACAGCATATTTAAAGGACTGGAGGAACAAAGCCATTTTCTAATGACATATTTATTATGTTATGGATGGAACCTATTATTAAGTGGAGAGCTTCTTTGAGGAGTTTGACTGGAATAGGGTCGAGCAAACAAGTTGATGGTTTGGACGACATGATGACTGAGGTAATCTCCACCTCATCGACAGGAGTAAATTTGTCTAATGCTGTTAGAGGATTCATGTGGGATATTGGTGTTACAGACTGGATTTGCAGAATTTGCTCGGGCTGATTTTTGGAGTGGCTTCGTTGATCTTGTCTCTAATGGTTATAATTTTGTAATCGAAGAATTCAAGAAAGTCATCACAACTGAACTTCAAAGGAGAAGAGACTCAGGGGCAGTATGCGCAGTTTGTCAGCCTGGCTACAGTGCTGAACAGAAATCTGGGGTTGCTTTTGTTTACTTCTATTAGGTTTGAATAGTATCTGGTTTGTGCTTTTCGCAGAGCGGCCTTATAAGAGAGCAGGCAGAGCTTCCATGCCTTCAGAGACTGCTCGAGCGAGCGGCGCCAGAGCTTCTCTGTGCGCCTTACGTGTTGTTTGAGTGATCGCACTTGGAGTATACCAAGGAGCCGGAGGTCTTGGTTTAATGCTTTTCTGTTTTAGCGGAGCTGCAACATCGAGAGCAGATTTTAGGGTGAGCATTGTCCTATCAACAAACTGATCCATGATAATTGGATTAAAGTTGTTCTCATTGTCACATGGCATATCATTTAATACTGGCTCCATTATTTCTTTGAACTCGGCTACCGATTTTTCTGATATTGTTCTTTTCATTATAGTTTTCTCCTGCTGAGCTGGATAGTCTTTTAGTACGAATTGAAAGGTTATTAAAAAATGGTCAGAGAGTATAGGGTTTTGAGGAATTACAAGTAAATCACTAATCTCAATACCATAAGTTAGGACGAGATCGAGAGTGTGATTGTGACAGTGAGTCAGCTTGTTCACACTCTGGGTAAAACCGATCCCATCCAGGAGAGCACCAAAAGCACTGCTGAGGCACTCACTGCTGTTATCAACATGAATGTTGAAATCTCCAACTATAACAATCCTTTCCCATTCCAAAACTAAACTTGAAATAAAGTCAGAAAACTCTGTCAGAAACTCGGCATAAGGACCAGGAGGTCGGTAGATTGTTATAAATATAACAGCTTTTTGGTTTTTCCAGTTGGTGCACGAATAGATAGTGCGAGGCTTTCAAAGGAGCGGAATGTATAATTAGATTTGAGGCTGAGAATTAGGCTGGAGTGAGAAATGACGGCCACACCGCCACCTCGACCAGTGCTCCTGGCACTTTGAAAGTTCACGTGACTTGGAGGTGTAGATTCGCTTAGTCTAACATAATCATTTTCCTGAAGCCATGTTTCAGTTAAAGCTAGAAGATCAATATTAAAGTCGCCAATTAATTCATTTATTAAAAGAGATTTAGAAGAGAGGGACCTGATGTTTAGCAGTCCACATTTTACACACTTATCATTTTGTTTATTTGGCGACACATGTATTTATTTTTATTAAGTTATGAGATCGGACGCTTTTCCTATCAGAGTTCAGTTGACTTTTATTTGTGCTTTTACATGCTTAATTTGTTTGTTTGCAACACAATTATTTATTTTTATTAAGTTATGAAACCTGACGCCTTTCCTATCAGACTTTAGTTGAGTTTTATTTGTGCTTTTATGCATTTATTTTGTTTATTTGCGATGCATGTATTTATTTCTATTGAGTTAGGAGATCTGATACCTTTCCTATCAGGAGTTTAGGTATGTTTTGTTTGTGCTTTTGTGCGTGGGACATACACAACCTCAGCCGGTCTGGGAGAATTGTTCATGCAGGGTGGCTCAGAGGAGGCCCCTGTACGTGGCGCACACACAGTCTCAGCCTGTTTGGAGCTGTTCTCGCTAACAGAGCAGTGCCTCACTAGTCTACTCTGCTCCCTAGCGTCACTAACACTCCCTGAGCTAGTCTGTGTGCTAGTCTTACCTGATGGTCATCTAAGACTAACCATAATATTCTGCACTAGGAGGAGGACCCAGCCGCGGTGGGATGAATGCCGTCACTACGTATAAGCCTGGGCTTCCCTCAAATGCCCTCCAGTTGTCTATGAAGATCGACACCATCTCTGGCGGGCACCAAATGGACAA
The DNA here is from genome assembly GCA_034769755.1 of Odontamblyopus lacepedii. Taxonomy (NCBI): domain Eukaryota; kingdom Metazoa; phylum Chordata; class Actinopteri; order Gobiiformes; family Gobiidae; genus Odontamblyopus; species Odontamblyopus lacepedii. The sequence continues at coordinate 4,493,709 of CM068357.1, forward strand.
CCACTGGTTGACAGCTGAAAAGCGGCTGAACATTTCACAATTGGCATAATTTGAAGGGGGCCAGAGAAGTACACGGACTCGACATCGACTTAGCCAAATCACAAACTGCCGCTATCTGCAACTTCACCACCTCTGACTGACTCAGCCGAGTATCGTTACCCTCGCTGTATAACGATCCGGGCGGTACCTGTTCGCATTTTTCTTTAAAAGCCTAAGATTCCCCTCGATGTCACCCAGTCTGGCTCCAGGGTAACACCGTGTGGAAGCTGCAGGCAGTTCCACGCCCCTGACTATGGAGCTCCCTATGACTAGAGTGTCCCGCGCCCAGCTCAAGGGGGCGAACCTGTTCCGGACGGGGAGCGCCTGCTCTCAGCCCTGTGTCCCTGGTCTCCTGGAGTCCTGCACTCAGCTATGTGTCCCTGATCTGCAGTCCTGGTCTTAGCCCTGCGCTTTGGCGCCTAAATGTCACAAAACTGTCCTGGTCTGGTCCCGGCTGCACGGGATGCCCTGGGGGCTGCTCTCGCTAGCTACGCTCAAGCTAATGCGGTCCGCGGTCCCTGCTACTGCCTGACTATAACTCGGCTTGAGCGCCTCCAATGAGCGGATCCGCGTTTCTAACTCTGTAACCCTGGCCTCGAGGACTGCCACTACGCTGCACTTAGCGCAACTATCCCTGTCACTATCAAATAAGCCAGGGTTCTCACTCCACATGTTGCAACTAGAGCAGGAAAGAGGGGCGAGAGTTTTAGCCATGATGCTAGGCTAGGCTAGATCAGGCTGAAACTACAAGCTGAAACTACAGAGAGAGAGGCTTAGACCACGATTACGGAGCGCTAGATGCTGAATAAACTTCGATGGTTTGACGAAGTACTCAGGCACTAGTTTAGATGGATTCGTGGATTAACAGATTCAGTAGAGAGATGCTAGTAAGAGTGCTTCGCAAAACAGCTCGCAAACAGAATTCACTCACCCGGAAGTGACGTCAGCCAAAGCCTGACGTCAGCCAAAGTAATAGCAGTAGTAGTAGTAATAGCAGTAGTAGTAGTAGTAATAGCAGTAGTAGTAGTAGTAGTAGTAGTAATAGCAGTAGTAGTAGTAGTAATAGTAGTAGTAGTAGTAGTAGTAATAGCAGTAGTAGTAGTAGTAGTAGTAGTAGTAGTAGTACTAGTAGTAATAGTAGTAGTAGTATTAATAGTAGTAGTAGTAGTAGTACCAAAGTAGCAACTGTTGCAGCAGTAGCAGTAACTGTTGCGCAGCAGCAGTAGTAGCAGCCAGCAGTTCAACCAGCAGCAACAGCATAAACGTTGCTGCAGCAGCAACAGCTGCTGTTGTTGCTTCGCTGTTAAGCAACAACAACAGCAGCAGTTGCAGCAACAACAGAGCAGCAGCAGCAGCAGCGTTGTTGCAGCTAACAGCAGCAACAGCAATGTTGTTGCTAAGCCATACTGCTGTTGTTCAACCAACAACACCGTTGCTGCTGCCAGGTTAAGCAGCAGCAGCAGCTAATTGTTGCTAACAGCCAGCAGCAGCAGCAGCGGCAGCTAAATTGTTGTTGCAGCAGCTAACAGCAGCAGCAACAGCAGCAGCAGCAGTTGCCAGCAGCAGCAGCAAGCCGTTGTTGCCGCTGTTAGTTAAGCTAAGGTTGTTAAAAACGTTAAGCAGCAGCACAACAGCGTTGCTGCCAAGCCGCAGCTGTTGTTGTTAAGCTAGCAGCAATGCGCTGTTGCGCAACCAACAGTTGTTAAGCCGCTGCTGCTGCGTTGCGCTGGGTTGCTGCTGTTGCTTAAGCGCCAGCAACAACAGCGTTGCTGCTGTTGTTGCCAACCGTTGCTGCTGCTGTTGCTGCTAAGCTGTTGCTGCCGCTGTTAGTTGCTGTTGCTGCAGCAACAACAGCCACCATCACCACCACCAATACTGTTGCTAAGCGTTGCTGCTGTTGCTGCAGCAAAGCAGCTAAACGTCGCCGCTAAGGTTAAGCAACAAGTTTGCTGCTGTTGTTGCCAACCGTTTCGCTGTTGCTCGCGGTTGTTGCTGGGTTGCTGCTAACAACAATTCGTTGCTGTTGTTAAGCTGCTAACAACAGCAGTTGTTGCTGTTGTTGCTAAGCAGCAGCAACAGCTGTTACTAAATCGTTTCGCAGCTTGTTGCTGCTAAATCGTTAAGCAGCAGCAGCAAATCAAGCTGCTAGCAACCAGCAGCAACAGCAGCAATTGTTAAACGTCGCTAAGCAGCAATTCAGCAACAGCGTTGCTGTTGAGCAGCAGCAGCAACGCTGGCAAGCTGCTCGCTGGCTAAGCAACAACAACAGCAGCAGCAACAATTGTTGGCAGCATGTTGTTGCTGCTTGTTGCTGTTGCTAGCAGCAAATACTGGTTGCGCAACATACGCTAATAAGCAGCAAATGCCATGCCAAGCAGTTAAGCCGTTAAATACAGCTGTTGTCGCGTTGTTGTTGCTTGCTTAACAACAGTTGGTTGTTGGTTGGTTGTTAAGCAGCTATATGCTTGTTAAGCAGCAGCGCTTGTTCTGCTGTTGCTTGCAAAGGTTGAGCAAATCAACAGATCATGCCGCTGTTGCTGTTGTTGTTTCGCTGCGCCAGCAACAACAGTTGCTGCTTGCTGCTGCTTAGCTGCAGCGTTGCTGCTGTTGCTAGTTAGCAGTTGCTTGTTGCTGCTGCTGTTGTTGCTGCTGCAATAGCTGTTGCTAAGCAAGCTACCGTTGCGTTAGTTGTTGCTGCGTTGTTGCGTTGTTAACCAACAACAGCGTAAGCAGCTGTTAAGTTGCTGTTGCAGCAACAGCAGCATGAGTTGTTGTTGGCTGCTGCCGCCGCTGCCGCCGCTGCCGCCGCCGCCGCTGGCCATAAGGCTGCTGCCGCTGCTGCTGGCCATGCTGCTGCTGCTGTTAAGCTGTTAGCTAAACCAGCGGCAGCTTAAATTATTGGCTTCATACGCTGCTTGCTATCGCTGTTTTGCTGTTCCGCTGCCGCTGTCTGCTGCCGCTGGCCGCCAAGCTGCTAAGGCTAAGCTGCTAAGGTTGTTGTTTAAACAGCAAGCAGCAGCATCGGTTGAGCAGCAGTTGCTGTTGTTGTTGCGCTGCCAAGCCGCTGCTGCTGGCTGTTTACCGCTGGCTGCCAGTTGCCGCTAAGCGTTGCTGGCTGCTAAGTTGCTATGCTGTTGGTTGCCGCTGCTGCTGCTAAGGTTGCCAGCTGCTATTGCTGGCTGTTAAGGCTGCTGCGCTGCTGCTGCTAAGCGCTAGCTTCAAGGTTTCGCTAAGCTGCTTGTCGAAACGAAACGAAACGCAGCAGCAAGGCAGCTGGTTTCAGCAACAACAGCATTCAAGGTTATTGCTGCTGGTTGCTGCCGCTAAGGTTAAGGTTGTTGTTGGTTAAGCAGCTGGTTAAGCGTTGCTGGTTAAGCAGCATCATTGCTGTTAAGCGTTGCTGGTTGTTGCTTGTTAGCAATTGTTGCTGCTAACCAGCACCACCGTTAATAAGCGTTAAGGTTAGTTAAGCGGCTATATGGTTGTTATAAATCAGGTTAAGGCTGCTGCCGCTGTTGTTGCAGCATTAACAGTTTGCTGCAGTTGCAGCAGCTATTAAGCAACAGCAGCAAACGCAGCAGCAGTTGCACCAATAACAACAGCAGCAGCAGCAGCAGCAGCAGCAGCAGCAGCAATACAGCAGCAGCAGCAGCAGTTGCTGCTGCTGGCAGCGCTGTTGCCAAGTGCTGGCAGTTGCTGGCTGCAGCAGCCGCTGTTGCTAGCAGCAGCAGTAGCAGCAGCAGCAGCAGCAGCAGCAGCAGTAGCAGCAGTAGCAGCAGCAGCAGTAGCAGCAGCAGCAGCAGCAGCAGCAGCAGCAGCAGCAGCAGCAGCAGCAGCAGCAGCAGCAGTAGCAGCAGTAGCAGTAGCAGTAGTAGCAGTAGTAGTAGTAGTAGTAGTAGTAGTAGTAATGATCAGATAATCTGCACTTATTCCACCTGTAGTAGAATTTAAACTTAGACAAACTTCATTGATCCTCGGGGGAAATGTTTGTGCTGATTTCAGGCATTTAAACGTCTTATTCTGTTATTGTTTTGTTTTGGTCCCAAATCCTACGCCCCCAACTGTCAGTCCTCCTCCTCTCATCCCTCACTTCTCCCTCTTCTCTCTGATTGGCTGTGGCGGAGAGGAAGAAGAGAGGAGAGAGGGAAAAGGAGGGAGGGAAATGGAGGGAGAGCTTCTGGAAGAGTGTAATGAGCTAATGGGAGGCCAGGTTATAATTCGGTTAACTGTATTTTTTGGTCTAAGCAGAAGACGCGTCGTGGACCTGCTGACGTGACCTTCTGAACGGCTTTTAGAAAACAGGACCATGGACAGAGCGTGAAAACCAATCTCCCGTCGTCAACGTTTCTGTCGCAGAGGCAGTTTTTATATTCGATTAGACCTGTTCACAGTATCGCAGCAAAACGTGGAGTGGAGTGTTCAAATAATCGACCCTCACAGAGTCAATTTTAACATTTTCTCAGGGTTTACACGAGGCCAATCTTTTCTAGAGTTAATTTAAGGAGTAACACTGGACCAAAACCCCCTGTTTAACCCCAGAATCAAGAGTTATATTCAGGTTTTGAGAGTAAACGTATAACACTTTATAGGGTGATCCTGATTTAGCCAAACAACGCGCAGAGGTGTTTTATTTTTACACGTTTTAAGATGAACTTCTGTACAAAACTGGTTCAAACTGGTCAGGAGTGTGAAGGGGTGGGTGGGAGGGGCCAAATTAACACTAAGGGAAGTTGAATTAACACTAGGAAGAGTTGAATTATCTTCGCCCATAACAACGCTGGCAAATAACCCCAACTCGAACCCCCATTTAACTTTCAAATATTATAATATAAACACTTTTTGTCTTAAAAACAACTCTGAAATATTTGACCCTGAAAGTGTAACCCTCCAGTTTTTGCTGGGATTTCACTCGCTGTATCTTACACACCTCTTTGCAGTTTTACTTTTGCGTTTCACACGTTTTGAGACCCCAGCCTCATGTCCTCATATCCCTGTGTTCATCCATCCGGAGATGGACCTAAACAGCGCCCTGACCCCGGCCCCAACGCACCGATCTCTGGGCGAAGCTCAAGTGAATAATCTTGGCCTTTTTACCCCTGTGCCGGACATGATTTTCCATTGTTGAATTTGGATTTAAGCAAAAGTGCCAAATATCAGCCTACAAAATGTCATAGTTGCTTCATATCCACTATCTGTGCACCTTCTTTGACACACAGTAGTAGTTGCAATAGTAGTAGTAATAGGCCTAGTAGTTATTTATTGTAGTCATAGGCAGTTTTAGGCCGTTATATTCTATTAGACCTGTGCACATTTAGAGTATTTGGATGGGGTTTCACCTTTTTGCAGTTTTACTTTTGCTTTTCACACGTTTTGAGACCCCAGCCTCATGTCCCCCTCGTGTCTCTGGGTTCATCCGGAGATGGACCTAAACGGGCCTCCTCCTCTCCCGGCCCCACTGCACCCTGACCCGGGCACCGAGGCTCCGGCTCCGACGCACCGAACTCTGGATGAAGTTGTGAATAATCTTGGCCTTTTTACCCCCGCGCCGTCAGCAGCCATTATCCACGATCCACGGGGCCCCACGGGAGCCCCGCGGGAGCCCCACGGAGCCTCTGATCACGCGCACTGATGGATTTGGACAAATTCTTTCTTGTCTCGTGCAGCGCGGGTCGAGTCGTTCCTAATTGAAGCGAACAGAGAGCGGCCACAATGGCGCTAATAGACTGCGAGTTTAGTGATTATCGCCGCAGAAAGAAAAGAAAACGAGGAGCGGGAGGCGGAGGGGTCGAGCCGGGCCGAGGAGCGCCGCGGCCGGGGAGAGAGAGCGCGCAGAGGCGGGGGCGGCGCTAATGAGGAAGCGGGCCGTGCGGAGCTGTGGGCGGCAGGCAGGCGACAGGCGCCGGGGTCCGGACAAAAGGCTGTCTGCGGCCCCCTCCTCTCCCCGGAGCCCGACCCCCTCCGCTCCTCTTCTGTCCCCCGCTCCAGAGGCACTCAGGCCCGCAGCGGAGCGCACGGTTCACCGCGACAACAAGAACCGCGGCTCAGACAAGGACTCCAACAAACAAGAAGGAATCCAGCAAACAAGGAGTCAAACAAACAAGAAGGACTCAAACAAGAAGGACTCTAACAAACAAGGAGTCAAACAAGAAGGACTCTAACAAACAAGGAGTCAAACAAGAAGGACTCCAACAAACAAGGACTCAAACAAACAAGAAGGACTCAAACAAGAAGGACTCTAACAAACAAGGAGTCAAACAAGAAGGACTCTAACAAACAAGAAGGACTCAAACAAACAAGGAGTCAAACTAGAAGGACTCCAACAAACAAGAAAGAGTCAAACATGAAGGAGTCAAACAAGAAAGACTCCAACAAACAAAAAGGAATCCAGCAAACAAGGAGTCAAACAAACAAGAACGACTCAAACAAGAAGGACTCTAACAAACAAGGAGTCAAACAAGAAGGACTCTAACAAACAAGGAGTCAAACAAGAAGGACTCCAACAAACAAGGACTCAAACAAACAAGAAGGACTCAAACAAGAAGGACTCTAACAAACAAGGAGTCAAACAAGAAGGACTCTAACAAACAAGAAGGACTCAAACAAACAAGGAGTCAAACAAGACGGAGTCCAACAAACAAGGAGTCAAACTAGAAGGACTCCAACAAACAAGAAAGAGTCAAACATGAAGGAGTCAAACAAGAAAGACTCCAACAAACAAGGAGTCAAACAAGAAGGACTCCAACAAACAAGGAGTCAAACAAGGAGTCCAACAAACAAGGAGTCAAACAAGAAAGAGTCCAACAAACAAGAAGTCAAACAAGAAGGAGCCCAACAAACAAGGAGTCAAACCAGAAGGACTCAAACATGAAGGAGTCAAACAAACAAGAAGGACTCCAACAAACAAGGAGTCAAACAAGAAAGAGTCCAACAAACAAGAAGTCAAACAAGGAGTCCAACAAACAAGGAGTCAAACAAGAAGGAGTCCAACAAACAAGGAGTCAAACAAGAAAGACTCCAACAAACAAGGAGTCAAACAAACAAGAAGGACTCAAACCAGAAGGACTCAAACAAGGACTCCAACAAACAAGGAGTCAAACAAACAAGAAGGACTCAAACCAGAAGGACTCAAACAAGAAGGACTCCAACAAACAAGGAGTCAAACAAGAAGGACTCCAACAAACAAGGAGTCAAACAAACAAGAAGGACTCAAACCAGAAGGACTCAAACAAGAAGGACTCCAACAAACAAGGAGTCAAACAAGAAGGAGTTCAACAAACAAGGAGTCAAACAAGAAGAGCTCAAACAACTCAAACAAGTAGGACTCAAACAAAAAAGAGTCAAACAACTCCAGCAAGAAGAGAATACTACTACTAGTACTAGGGTATTACTACTACTACTACTTCTATTACTACTAGGGTATTCCTACTACTACTAAGGTACTACTACTTCTACTACTACTACAAGGGTATGACTACTACTACTACTTCTACTACTACTACTACTAGGGTATTACTACTACTTCTACTACTACTAAGGTAATACTACTACTAGTACTAGGGTATTACTACTACTACTACTACTACTACTACTACTACTACTACTACTACTACTACTAAGGTAATACTACTACTAGTATTAGGGTATTACTACTACTACTACTACTACTACTACTACTACTACTACTACTACTAGGGTATTCCTACTACTACACACCACTACTCTACCATCACTACAAGGGCATGACCACTACTACTACTTCACTACCACCACCACCAGGCATTACCACCACTTCTACCACCACTAAGGCAATACCACCACTAGCACCAGGCATTACCACCACCACCACTACTACTACTACTACTACTACTACTACTACTACTACTACTACTACTAAGGTAATACTACTACTACTAAGGTACTACTACTACTACTACTACTACTATTACTAGGGTATTATTACCACTACTACTACTATGATACTGCTGCTAGTACTAGGGTATTAATACTACTACTACTACTACTACTACTACTACTACTACTAGGGTATTACTACTACTACTACTAAGGTAATACTACTACTACTAAGGTACTACTACTACTACTACTAAGGTAATACTACTTAGGGTATTACGACTACTACTACTACTACTACTACTACTACTACTACTACTACTAGGGTATTACTACCACTACTACTAATGTACTAACTAAAGTTAGAGGAGCTGTCCACTCGAAAACAACTGTAAACTGTAAACATTTTTTGAGTTTTGTAGATGAATAATGCAGCGTTACTCAGTCACGTGTGAATGAAACGAAACAACTCCGGGCTTAAACCTCACGAGTCCATTTTGTGAAATCTCAGCCTTAAAACAACATAAAACCAAACATTATATCTGAAGAAACTTTTGCAGCGGTTTGGAAATGCACTGTAAATATGCATCCTCTGTTTCTTCCTTTCCTTTTTTTCCTCAGAGGGTGTTTCAGGACGGAAGGCTCCAGAGGAAATCAGCTTCGGGCTAAAAATAACCCATCAGCGTCGCGCTAAAAATACAAGACACACAATACGAACGGATATACTGCCGACTGTAGCCCCGCGCCAACGTATGTGCAGCACCCCCACAGCGAGGGGGGCGGGACCGGCCAGGATCCTGCTGATATCTGGGATGAAGAGGGGTCGGGAATGTGATGTCTGTGTCCTTGTCACTGCCAGTGTCTGTGTCAGTGTCTGTGCCAGTGTCTGTGTCAGTGTCTGTGCCAGTGTCTGTGTCTGTGCCAGTGTCTGTGCCAGTGTCTGTGCCAGTGTCTGTGTCTGTGCCAGTGTCTGTGCCAGTGTCAGTGCTTGTCAGTGTCTGTGCCAGTGTCTGTGCCAGTGTCTGTGCCAGTGTTTGTGTCTGTGCCAGTGTCTGTGTCTGTGTTTGTGCCAGTGTCTGTGCCAGTGTTTGTGTCTGTGTCTGTGCCAATGTCTGTGCCAGTGTTTGTGCCAGTGTCTGTGTCTGTGTCTGTGCCAGTGTTTGTGCAAGTGTCTGTGTCAGTGTCAGTGCCAGTGTCTGTGCCAGTGTCTGTGCCAATGTCAGTGCCAGTGTTTGTCTGTGTCTGTGCCAGTGTTTGTGCCAGTGTTTGTGTGTGTCAGTGCCAGTGTCTGTGCCAGTGTCTGTGCCAGTGTTTGTCAGTGTCTGTGCCAGTGTCTGTGCCAGTGTTTGTGTCAGTGTCAGTGCCAGTGTCTGTGCCAGTGTCTATGCCAGTGTTTGTCAGTGTCTGTGCCAGTTTCTGTGCCAGTGTTTGTCAGTGTCTGTGCCAGTGTCTGTGCCAATGTCTGTGTCTGTGCCAGTGTCTGTGCCAGTGTCTGTGCCAGTGTTTGTCAGTGTCTGTGCCAATGTCTGTGTCTGTGCCAGTGTCTGTGTCTGTGCCTGTGCCAGTGTTTGTGTCAGTGTTTGTGTCAGTATCTGTGCCAGTGTCTGTGCCAGTGTCTATGCCAGTGTTTGTCAGTGTCTGTGCCAGTGTTTGTCAGTGTCTGTGCCAGTGTCTGTGCCAGTGTTTGTCAGTGTCTGTGCCAGTGTCTGTGCCAATGTCTGTGTCTGTGCCAGTGTCTGTGCCAGTGTCTGTGCCAGTGTCTGTGCCAGTGTTTGTCAGTGTCTGTGCCAATGTCTGTGTCTGTGCCAGTGTCTGTGCCAATGTCTGTGTCTGTGCCAGTGTCTGTGTCTGTGCCTGTGCCAGTGTTTGTGTCAGTGTTTGTGTCAGTGTCTGTGCCAGTGTCTGTGTCTGTGCCAGTGTTTGTGTCAGTGTCTGTGCCAGTGTCTGTGCCAGTGTTTGTGTCAGTGTCTGTGCCAGTGTCTGTGCCAGTGTCTGTGCCAGTGTTTGTGTCAGTGTCTGTGCCAGTGTCTGTGCCAGTGTTTGTGTCAGTGTCTGTGCCAGTGTCTGTGCCAGTGTCTGTGCCAGTGTTTGTGTCAGTGTCTGTGCCAGTGTCTGTGCCGGTGTCTGTGCCAGTGTCTGTGTCTGTGCCAGTGTCTGTGTCTGTGCCAGTGTCAGTGTCTGTGCCAGTGTCTGTGCCAGTGTCTGTGTCAGTGTCTGTTTGACCTCAGAGAATCAGATCTGCTTTTATGTACAAACTGCAAAAGAAAACTTACAAAAAATAAAGAAATAAACAACAACTACTGCTTATTGTTAAGACTACTACTACTACTACTACTACTACTACTACTACTACTGCTACTGCTACTACTGCTACTACTACTACTGCTACTACTACTACTACTACTGCTACTGCTACTACTGCTACTACTACTACTACTGCTACTACTACTACTGCTACTACTACTACTACTGCTACTACTACTACTACTACTACTACTACTACTACTACTACTGCCACTACTACTGCTACTACTGCTACTGCTACCACTACTACCACTACCGCTACTACCACCACCACTACTACCACTACCACCGCTACCACCACTACCACCACAACCACTACCACTACCACTACCACCACTACTACCACTACCACCACTACCACCACCACTGCCACCACCACCACCACTACCACCACCACCACTACCAGCTACCGCCACCACTACCACTACCACTACCACCATCACTACCACTGCCACCGCTACCACTACCACTACCACTACTACCACTACCACTGCCACTACCACCACCACTACCACTACCACTACCGCCACTGCTACTGCCAGCCACTGCCACACTACACCAGCACTACTACCACTACTATCACTACTATTGCACTACCACCACTACCATTGCTACCACCACTACCACTACTATTACTACCATTACTACTACCACTACCACTACCACCACTACTACCACCACTACCATTGCCACCACCACTACCACTACTACCACCACCACCACTGCCACTACCATCACTACCACTACTACCACTGCCTACCACTACCACCACTACATCATCACTACACTACCACTACCACTACCATCACTACCACCACTACTGCTACCACCACTACCACTACCACCTACTACCACCACTACTTACCACCACTACTACTACTACTACTACTACTACTACTACTACTACTACTACTACTACTACTACTACTACTACTAAGGTACTACTACTACTACTACTACTACTACTACTACTACTACTACTACTACTACTACTACTAAGGTACTACTACTACTAATAATAATAATACCACCAAGGTACTAAGGTGTTACTACTACTACTACTACTACCAAGGTCCTAAGGTATTGCTACTACTAAGGTACTCGTACTACAACTGCGACTACTACTAGGGGATTACTACTACTACTACATGTACTACTATGACTACTAAGGTACTATTACTACTACTACTGGTATTACTACTACTACTAGTACTATGGTACTACTACTACTACTAGTACTATGGTATTACTACTACTACTAGTACTACTACTACTACTGCTAAAGTACTATTACTACTACTACTACTACTACTACTACTACTAAAGTACTATTACTACTACTACTACTACTACTACTACCAAGGTACTAAGGTATTACTACTACTACTAGTACTATGGTATTACTACTGCTACTACAAGGGTACTACTACTACTACTATGACTACTACTACTAGTAAGGTACTAGTACTACTACTACTACTAAGGTACTATTACTACTACTACTACTAGGGCATTACTACTACTACAACTACTATTACTACTACCAAGGTTCTAAGGTATTACTAGTACTACTGCTACTAATACTACTACTCCTAAGGTACTATTACTACAACTACCACTAAGGTACTATTACGACTACTACTACTACTAAGGGAATACTACTACTGCCAACAAGGTACTAAGGTACTTCTACTACTATTACTACTACTACCAAGGTACTATGGTACTACTACTACTACTACTACTACTACTACTACTACTAAGGTACTAGTACACTACTATTACTACTACTAAGGTACTACTACTACTAGGGTATTACTACTAGTACTACACGTACTATTACTACTACTACCACCAACGTACTAAGGTTACTACTACTACTACTACTACTACTACTACTACTACTACTACTACTACTACTACAACTACTAAGGTACTAGTACTACTACTACTAATGTACTAAGGTAATACTACTACTACTAAGGTACTACTACTACTACTACTAAATTACTAAGGTACTAATACTACTAATGTACTACTGCTACTACTACAAGGGTACTACTACTATGACGAAGGTACTACTACTACTACTCAGGTACTATTACTATTACTACTACTAAGGTATTACTACTACTACTGTGGTATTACTACTTGTACTACTACTACTACTACTACTACTACTACTACTACAACTACTACTACTACTACTACTACCAAGGTATTAAGGTGTTACTACTACTACTGCTACTACTACTACAACAACTACTAGTACTACTACTACTAAGGTACTACCAAGGCACTATGGTATTACTACTACTACTACAACTAAAGTACTAAGGTACTACTACTACAACTACTACTAGGGTATTAGTACTACTACTGCTACTAAGGTACAAAGGTACTACTATACTAGTACTACTAAGGTGCTAGTACTACTACTACTATTACTAAGGTACTAGTACTACTACTACTATTACTAAGGTACTAGAACTACTACAACAACCAAGTTGTTGTAGTAGTAATAATACTGTAGTAGTAGTACTACTACAGTATTATTACTACTACAACAACTTGGTTCCTACTACTACTACTACTGCTACTACTACTACTACTACTACTACTAAGGTATTAGTACTACTACTAGTATTACTAAGGTACCATTACTACTACTACTACTAAGGTACTGGTACTACTATTACAACTTCGACTACTACTAAGGTATTACTACTACTACTACTAGTATTACCAAGGCACTATGGTATTACTATTACTACTACTACTAAGGTACTAGTACTACTACTACTACTACTACTAAGGTACTAAGGTACTACTACTACCACTACTACTAGGGTATTACTACTACTGCTACTATTACTACTACTACTACTAGTATTGCTACTACTTCTACTACTACCACTACTACCATGGTACTAAGGTATTACTACTTCTATTACTACTAAGGTACTAACACTACTACTACTAAGGTACTCAGGTATTACTATTACTACTAGTACCACTACTACTATTACTACAAGTATTACTATGGTATTACTACTACTACTAAGGTACTACTACTACTAGTACTAAATTACTAAGGTACTAATACTACTAATGTAATACTGCTACTACTGCTACTACTAAGGTACTAGTACTACAACTACTAAGGCACTATTACTATTACTACTACTAAGGTATTACTACTACTATTACTAGGATATTACTACTACTACTACTACTACTACTACTACCAAGGTACTAAGG
>CM068357.1:4509663-4562163 GCA_034769755.1 Odontamblyopus lacepedii
TACTAACGTACTAAGGTACTACTACTTCTACTATTACTACTAGTACTGCAAAGGTACTATGGTACTACTGCTACTACTACTACTAAGGTACTAAGGTGTTACTACTACTACTACTAAGATACTACTCCTATTAATAGGGTATTACTACTACTACTACTATTACTTCTACCAAGGTACTAAGGTATTACTACTACTAAGGTACTAGTACTACTTCTACGACTGTGATTACTCCTAGGGTATTACTACTACTACTACTAGGGTAGTACTACTACTCCTACTAAGGTACGAAGGTATTACTACTACTACTAGTACTATGGTATAACTACGACTACTACTACTATTACTACTACTACTACTACTACCACCAAGGTATTAAGGGTACTAAGGTGTTACTACTACTACCATTAAGGTACTACTACTACTACTAGGGTATTACTACTACTACTATTACTACTACTACCAAGGCACTATGGTATTACTACTACTACTAACGTACTAGTACTAATACTATGGTGGTATTGATTCTACTACTAGTAAGGTACTAAGGTACTATTACTACTACTATTACTACTACTATGGTATTACTACTGCTTCTACTAAGGTACTAAGATACTACTATATCTACTATTATTAAGGTACTAATACTACTACTCCTACTAAGGTTCTAAGGTATTACTACAATACTACTACTAGGGTATTACTACTACTACTACAACTACTACTACCACCAAGGTGTTACTACTACTATAATTACTAAGGTACTAATACTACTACTATGACTAAGAAACTAAGGTATTACTACTACTACTAATACTATGGTACTACTACCACTACTACTATTACTATCAAGGTTCTAATGTATTACAACTTCTTCTACTACTACAAAGGTACTAGTACTACTACTACTACTAAGGTACTATTACTGCTACTACTACTACTACTAGGGTATTGCTACTACTACTACTACTAAGGTACTACTATTACTACTACCACTAAGGTACGAGTACTACTACTACTACGTCTACTACTACTACTACCACCAAGGTACTAAGGTAATAACTACTACTACTAAGGTACTAGTACTACTACTACAAATTCTACTACTACTAAGGTACTAATACTACAAATACTACTAGGGTATTACTACTAGTACTAGTACTAAATCACTAAGGTACTAATACTACTAGTGTACTACTGCTACTACTCAGGTACAAGTACTACTATTACTAGAGTATTACTACTACTAGTACTACTATTATTACCACCAAGGTACTAAGGTGTTACTAGTAGTACTACTACTACCACTAAGGTAACACTACTACTATTACTAGGGTACTACTACTACTAGGGTACTACTACTACTACTACTACTACTACTACTACTACTACTACTACTACTACTACTAATACTACTTCCCAGGTACAAAGGTAAGAACTACTACTACTAAGGTACTAGTACTACTACTGCGACTGCGACTACTACTAGGGTACTACTACTACTACTACTACTACTACTACTACTAGTACTAACAAGGTACTATCATATTACTATTAGTACTACTACTAAGGTACTCATACTATTACTACTAAGGTACTAAGGTACTACTACTACTACTAGGGTATTACTACTACTGCTACTAAGGTACTACTACTACTACTAGGGTATTACTACTACTGCTACTAAGGTACTACTACATCTACAACTATGAAGGTACTAGTATTACTACTACTACTATGGTACTATTACTCGTACTACTACTACTACTAAGGTGCTACTACTACTTCTCCCAATACTACTGTTACTAAGGCAGTGCTGCTACTGCCAGAATTTAAGATCTAAACACTTAAATCTGTCAGAAATTATTTAAAAGTAGTGAACGTTTTGGTCATGAAGAAAACATAAATAACTTGTTCACGCTTTCGTCTTTCTTCCCTCGATCGTTGTGGATAAATTCTTCATGACGAATGTTTCTCCTTTGTCGACCTTGTTAGTTGCAGATTTGGTGATGGGGCAGATTTACGAAGCTGCTGGAGAAAACGCCAGACATTTACACACGTTTATCACAGAAAAAAACGTTAACCGGAAGTTCTGCCGTTGTGAAAAAGGTTCATAACTTCTTCGTGGACAAAAGCATGGCAAACTCTCCAGAAAAGTTCCATATTGTCTCTTTAAATCTGGGTGGAGGTCCAGGTTTAGTCCTGATTTGGATGTGGTAAAAATGTGAACAGCCTGATGTGTTGTAGCGTAAAACAAACAGAAATGAACTTTTTATGTTCTTAAACAAATGCTTTAAACTAATATAAACCCCCAAAATGCTAAAACGCTAAACCCAGGGCCATTGGCGGCAGTAGGAACAGTTAGCCTTTGTGCTAACTGTGGCTAATGCAAATCAAAACCAGAGAGGGAAACCAAATTTTTACTAATATGTTTTATGGTCAATGTTCTGAAATGTCCGGTTATATTTATAATCAAATCCACCAAACCACATTCAAAAACCTGCGGCAGGGAAACGTGCGGCCAACAGGAGGCGCCCAAGTCCTTTTAACACAGAGTCTGAGAGAAACTGGGGTCAGAAATAAGAAATAAAAAAATAATAGTACAATTTTAAGTATAGATTTCTCATTGGAAAATAAACAACAAAATAAATAAGAGAATGGCTTCATAAAGCTGTGTGTTTGGCCGACAACGATCCAATTATTATAACGTAAACTTAACAAATAAAATTATAAATATGTCTAATATAGAAGCTTATATGCGCTCAACAAATTTAAATAAAAACTAACATTAAAAAATCTGTATACAAGGTTTATAGAGACATGTTTAAAGGTTCTATATTACATTAAACTGAGCTTTAAGTCATGTTATAATTGTTTCCTTGTCAAAAACAGACCTGGAGTTGTGTTTTTTTGTTTGAGTAACACTGTATTATTACTCTGTCTACATCTACAAAACTCAAAACGCTCTGTTCCACCTCATGATGTCATCAAGCAGTGGTTTTCAAGTGAACATTTACCTTTTAGCTTTAGTTCAGTCGAGATCCGGGGCTGAAGCTGCATTAAAAACAAAACACAGCTCGGCCTAAATGTGCAGTTGTGAATTTTGGACATGGGGCCTCATTTCCTGGTGAGTCAGAGTGTTGGAGACGTGTGGAGACACTTTAAAAATCTTCCTCCAGTCCTTGTATTTGCAGAGGTGCTGGTGCTAGGCTAGTGCAGGTCAATGGCCACAGTCGTCCTGCCACTAAAAACAGTCTGACCCACTCCACAGACCCGAGGAAAACTATTAGAACTCCAGACTGTCCCTGTGAACGTCTGTGTCACAGAGAGAATCATTTTAGAAGTAAAACCAATGTTACATTTGAAGGATTTCTGTCTGAGCAGCAGTGAGTTGTACTTCCTGATAGAAGCTCAGCAGCAGCGGACTGATATATGAGAAAATAGTCCCTCGACATGCGACGATTCAGCCGACGCAAGGTTAGTTTTATTTCCAACATTATTCTATGGACACAGAAATTCACTTGGACAGTCTGGAGTTCTAATAGTTTTGCCCTTTATTCCCCTTTTTGTTTAAAGTGGAAACATGTTTGAAGCTAAAGTCGTTTCTAGAGGTGGTGAATTCTGTCAGGAGCCAAAAAACGGCACAGATCAGTGTTTCCTCGGTGGAGATCTCACTGTGGCAGTGAGTCTGTCAAGGCAACAAACTAGTGTAGTGATGGGGGCAAGTTCTGAACTTCCACGTAAAACGACAATTTGCTTCACACTGAAGAAGCTTAACTCCACTTTAACCCATCTGACAACAGCCACGAGTCTAACAAACAAAACGCTCTGCCTGGTTCACTCATTAGTGTCTGGAAACGTTAGAAAACAACTTTATAAACACCTCACACTTCCCTCTGCTGATTTCCCACTGCACAGGCCAAAGCCCAAAAGACTCGATCGTCGACTCCAGAAGCAACAAGTGAAGATCGACGACTGACGGAGAAGAAGAGAAACTGAAAGTTGTTGAAAGAAAATGGTTCAGTAATGTATTTTTTTTTAGCATTTTCAAAAAATTTTATTCACTGGTAAATAAACGGGATTAGAAACGACATCGGCGATCGAGTCTTTTGGGCTTTGGCCTGTGCAGTGGGAAATCAGCAGAGGGAAGTGTGAGGTGCTTATAAAGTTGTTTTCTAATGTTTCCAGACACTAATGAGTGAACCAGGCAGAGCGTTTTGTTTGTTAGACTCGTGGCTGTTGTCAGATGGGTTAAAGTGGAGTTAAGCTTCTTCAGTGTGAAGCAAATTGTCGTTTTACGTGGAAGTTCAGAACTTGCCCCCATCACTACACTAGTTTGTTGCCTTGACAGACTCACTGTCACACTGATCTGTGCCGTTTTTTGGCTCCTGACAGAATCACACCACCTCTAGTGACGACTTTAGCTTCAAATGTGCCGGAGTTCCACTTTAAATATGGTTTGCTGTAAATATTTTAGATCCCCTTTTTGTTTAATTTATCTTGTTAATTAAATTACTTCATTTGTTCCATTTTCTATCTTCTATCTTTTGTTACTACAGCTGATTTCAACAGGTTTTGACGCTGTTTTTCTACCAGTGGAGGCAGGACGACAGCGCCACCTGCAGTCCAACTTCCTCAGGACAGAATCTCGGGTGTGTGAGAGTAAAAAAAGCCCCTCGTCCCGGTTTATCGTCCCGTAAGAAGACAGAAAACAAACTCTTGGTCTGAAAAAAAGAACTTCATAACACAATTTATCAGAAAAAATCACGTCAAATTGTGTTTAAATGGGCGTTTGTACCATAATAAAAAATCTGGACAATGGTGTATTTTTTCAGCACAATGATTTTTTATTGAAATTGTGAGACAAAAAAATCGAAAAAAAAAAAAAAAAAAAAAAAAAAAGGAAAGTTACCCGGACAACCAGCATAAACAAGATACCTTCTTTTTTTTTTTTTTTTTTTTTTTTAAATATACTTATGAATAGATATGAATGCGGCGCCATGTTGGAGAAATGTGTGGAGACGTCCTGGAGTGACAAAACCTGAGGTGTGTTTTTTTCAAATTAGACGTTTTCAGATTTTCAAAAAAAGCAGATTCCGAAACGGCGTCTTCAAAACCAAACCCTACACAAGCGGCGAAAGCGTCAGTATCGCACGGGGGAAAAGGTCAAAAGGGAGAAAAGAGAAAGTGAAAGTGAAAGCAACATTATTTACACAATATTATACAGGTTTGAATAAATTAATACCAATTGGATATTTTTGGATCTAAGCTTATGTACAGATTTCTTCGTTTTAATTACATAAATAGTTATCGACGTGAAATGATAAAAGCGTCGGTTTCGCCGCGTTCGAAACCGCAGAAGAAGAATGCTCCGTTTCGTCGCAGCGTTTTTTTTTGTTGATTTTTTGAAACGTGAAATTCCCGCTGCCGTTTTTTTGCTGCAAATTCTTCAAGTTTCCGCACAGTCTGATCATTTTCGCACCGGAAAAGCTCTCGAGATGTCCACCAAAACCTATTTTCGTCAAATATGTCAACTTTAAGGCGCTGCATCTGATTTTTTTTACTGACTTTTTAAGTTTCTCCTCACTTATTTAACGCGTTCCGAGCGTCCTAATTCCTCAAAACGATGAGTTTCTAAGCGCTTTTCGCAACTTTCAGACACGGAGAGTTGCCGTGACGGGAAATCTAGCAACGACTAGCATTCTAACACACTTCTTGATTCTTGGACCACCAAACGCTCAAATTTAGCTCAAATCCATGGGAAAAATCAGGTATAGCGCCTTTAAATTCTCGTTTTAGATCGCTAAATTAGTCAAAGGAGATGTTTCATTTGGATATCAATAAGCAGAGTCCCAGAATTCTCAGATTTTTGTCCAAAAAAGTTGAATTTGAGTTGAAAATCTTCCCGTATCCGTCCGATGTGCTCGACGGGACCTGGTGCTGCGATTTTTCCAAACCGGATAAAGTTCCCGTCCGTTCGCGTGTGTTTTTTTTCCTGTTTTCCGTATCAGTTTGGGGGTTCTGCGGAGGGGGAGGAGTCTCGCTGGCCCTCTAAGCCGCTCACCAGTCTCTGTATGCTCTGCAGCTCGTTCACACTGTCTTTCACGGAGCTTTTGGGGGACGCGCTGGCCCTGCCGCTGGAGCAGACCTTGTGCAGGAGCTCAGGGGGGGGGCTGGACTCCCTGCTGCCCGACTTGGAGCAGTCCGCGGCGGGCAGGAGGCCGGAGGAGAGCAGGGAGGCGCCGGAGGTCTGGGGCAGGGACACCGGGAGCTGGTAGGGGTTGAACCGGAGCCGCGGCCGGGTGGAGGCGATGAAGGGGTTCCGGGAGAGCGGGCTGCTGGAGCTGGAGCCGGGCAGGGCCGAGGCGGAGGCAGCCGCCGCCGCCGCCGCCATGTACGTGTACGGGTACGGAAAGAGGCCGCCGAACGGAGGCATGTGCAGGCCCTGGGGACGGAGAAAGAGAGGAAAGAGAGGAGGAGGTTTAGGTCAGTTTATCAAGACTAAAAACATTTCAAACGTGAGTTCAGTACGAAGGAAAAGACCTGAATTGATCCTTTGCAACTAGAATTTAACGTTAATCTGCTCTTTATTTGGTGACACTTTATTTTCAGGTGCACTTATTAACATCCAAGTACCTGCAGCATAGTTGTAAATGGTTAATTTGTCATTAATTCGTATTTATTCAGCCCTTATTCATGTCTTTTTCCCCATAAACTTATTCTGATATTAGACATTCTCCTTATTACTGATGATTAATATGATACCAGGTCATTTTGTCCAGGAGTTATGATTTTAATAAGGTTTTGGCGCAAATACAGTAAGTAAAAACTACATTTCTACTGCCCTTAACAACAGTTTTATTACCAAAAGCTGATTAGAATTAACAAGCAGCAATAAGGAGAGTATTCATAGGAAAGTGGTTAAATAAGAATAAGTTTATGGGGAATAATACATTAATTAGGGCGGAATAAATACTAATTAATGACAAATTAACCATTTACAACTATGGTAATTTGCAGGTGCTTAGATGTTAATAAGTGTTACCCTTTATTTTAATGCAATCTGAGCTGATTTAAACAAGTCTAACACACATTTACAGACACAGGATGGCCTAGGGGGACCAGAATAAAACTAAACTAAACTAAATAAACTAAATAAACTAAATAAAATAAAATAAAATAAAATAAAATAAAATAAAATAAAATAAAATAAAATAAAATAAAATAAAATAAAATAAAATAAAATAAAATAAAATAAAATAAAATAAAATAAAATAAAATAAAATAAAATAAATAAATAATAAATAAATAAAAGCAAAAAAATGAAATAAAAATAAAAACAAAAAAATAAATAAAATAAAATAAAATAAAAAACTGGGACTTTTTTTTTTTTGGTGATTGATGATAATAAAATTGTGAAACAAACGCGTAATTAAGAAAAACTGTTCTGCAGAGACCACTCATGACAAACATGTGAGTCAGTATAGTCACATTTTCTTTGTGTTTTGGTCATTTTTAAGCAGATTTTTCTGTATTTTACCTCAACAAATGACAATTTCTGCCTCTTTTTACTGTCGGCAGGGATCAGATTGGTCAAAAATCTAGACGCCTGGGACGTTTTTTATTTAAAACTGGGACAAATCTGTTTTTCAGTTCACATTTTAGTAGAAAACCAAACTCCTAAAAACGACCACGAACCTTCGGACTCATCACTGCCTCCTGAAAACGCGCTCTTTAAATCCATTTTGTCTTTTGCGCTCAGACAATCTAAAAAAACGTATCGTGTTTGCGTTCTGTCACCATGGTAACGGCTGAACATTCTTCCATAGACATACATGCACGCCCCCTGTAGCTTGACGTCACCGCGAAGTATCAATACGCAACATTTCAACGAATAATAACGGTAATATTTAGTTTTAAATTGTCAGTAGTTATAGCGGACTCTTGTACAAAGCTGAGATTTGAATTTTCATTTTTGATTTGTACATAAACATTTACATAATTAAGTCTTATTCGACCTGTCTCTTGCTCGTTTTTGCTACTTATAAAGAATTTATTATTACCTTTTTATATTTTTTCTCTTTTTTATTATATTAGAACCACTCTGAAGCCGTGGATTACGAGTTTGTCAGACAGTAGAATGGCAGAAGTCGACTTTATCCACACTAAAAGCATATTGTATTATTTGTTTTTCGAGAAAATCCAATGGAAAATTAATAACTTAATAATGACTGAGGCGGGTTGTGCGTTTTTATCTGGAAAAGTCTTGATTGTGCTGTTTTTTTTACTATATATTGTTGCTTTGTCAGACACTAGAACGACGTGTTCAGTTTTCAGACAGACCAGGAGCCATTTTATTTAGTTTTTATTGTTAAAAACGAATCCCCCCAAAAAGGAAAATCCACAAATGTTTTTCCCTGATCGTTTCTATAAAGTCCATTACAGCACCAGGTCCAAATCTTATCCCAAATGTTTAAAATGACAAAAACCTTCCCTTTTATTTACGGAGGTTGAGAAAGTTGCACCAGAACAGGCATCTGGAGTAAAAAGCGAGTAACAGAGAGTAACAGTACTTGTATTTGAAGTACAAAGTATACTGCGAGAAAAGTATTATTTCTGACAACCCGCCTATGAATACGAATAGAAATGATTCTGTGTTTGGGCCTGGTGACAGATGCAGTTTACTCCTGGTTTAGTCCTGGTTTAGTCCTGGTTTAGTCCTGGTTTTAGTTCTGGTTTTAGTCCTGGTTTAGTCCTGGTTTAGTCCTGGTTTAGTCCTGGTTTAGTCCTGGTTTTAGTCCTGGTTTAGTCCTGGTTTAGTCCTGGCCTTAACTGGATTTAGTCCCATTTACTTCATAAATCTTCGGTACAGTTTCAACGCTTTAATCCTGGTTTAGTCCCATTTATCTTTGGTACTGTTTCTACTCTTTAGTCCTGGTTTAGGTCTGGTTTAGGTCTGGTTTAGTCCTGGTTTAGGTCTGGTTTAGTCCCGGTTTAGTCCTGGTTTAGTCCTGGTTTAGTGCTGGTTTAGTCCTGGTTTAGTCCTGGTTTAGTTCTGGTTTAGTGCTGGTTTAGTCCTCGTTTAGTCCTAGTTTAGACCTGGTTTTAACTGGGTTTAGTCCCATTTACTGTACATCATAAAGCTTCGGTACAGTTTCCACCTTTTAGTCCTAGTTTAGTTGTGGTTTAGTTGTGGTTTAGTCCTGATTTAGTCCTGGTTTAGTCCTGGTTTAGTCCTGGTTTAGTCCTGGTTTAGTCCTGGTTTAGTCCTGGTTTAGTCCTGGTTTAGTCCTGGTTTAGTGCTGGTTTAGTCCTGGTTTAGTCCTGGTTTAGTGCTGGTTTAGTGCTGGTTTAGTCCTGGTTTAGTGCTGGTTTAGTCCTGGTTTAGTCCTGGTTTAGTCCTGGTTTAGTCCTGGTTTAGTCCTGGTTTAGTTCTGGTTTAGGTCTGGTTTAGTCCTGGTTTAGTCCTGGTTTAGTCCTGGTGTAGTCCTGGTTTAGTGCTGGTTTAGTCCTGGTTTAGTCCTGGTTTAGTCCTGGTTTAGTCCTGGTTCAGTCCTGGTTTAGTCCTGGTTTAGTCCTGGTTAAACTCGCTCTATGTTCCTCTCGTAATGTTTTGTTTTCAGACTGAAGAAGCTGCAGCCGAGAGAACAGACGACCGATAAAACGTGAACAAAACCCAAGTTCAGTCTAATGTTCACAGATTCTACACAAAAACACACGAGGCTTCACTGTGTTCAGGGTTTATGCTCTGGAGTATTTCGTTTTGATGCTAGTTTTGGTTTTAGTGAGTAATTTTCAGTACTTTTAACAACGCTAGTCTGAATAAAATTAAAATATCACATCAAAATGTCTCAAATCTTTACAAAAACAACTGATTTACAACTAAAAATCGACTTTAGCTACAGAAACAAGACGTAAAAAAACAGCGTTCGAAGCTTTTCTCTCAGCAAAAATACTCAAACTTTCTGAAAAGCAACAGAAATGCTCAGAAAAGCCAACGCTGTGTCCACGACATGCACCTGCTGTATCCGAGTGTGTCAGATGCCCTCCCGTCCGATAAATACAGCGGCAGAATGGACCACGTCGCTTACAGAAATGTACTTCTGTAACTCATTTATTCACCATTTATTATCTGTTCGTCCGCATTAAAGTGTGAAGCACAAGGTCGATTCTTTATGTGTTTTTCGTTTTGAAGAATTAACAATAAACTTGAACTTGAAATGAGAGAAAAAGTGGATATTTTGTGGATAAACGTGGATATTTCTCCTAAAATACTTGAAACAAAATCCTGAATCCTGCGTTTATAAAAGAGGAGCTGAAAACAAACAGTTTGTGCAGAGTTTTTACATTTTTCTGGCTGTTTTATTACAATATTTATTATTATTTTATTTAGTTTTAATGTTTTGTCTAAAAATATTTGGAGCTATAGCCTAGATTTACTCCACGTATCACTTTTTTTTTACTTGTGTACGATTGTTTCATGGGGCAGGTATGGGGGGCATTCTGCTGCACATGCATCTCTATGGTGGAATGCTCAGCGGTTACCATGGCGACACAAGGCGCACACACACACACAGAAACGGTTTAAATTATTGTCTGAAAACTCAAGAAAAATAGAAAACAGCACATTTTCAGCACGGCAAAAAGCGATTTCTCGGTAAAATGACTTAAATTAATAAGAATATTTGACTTTATTTCAGCAGATTCAACTTGATAAGTAAAATTATAGAAGCGTGAAAAACATTTGCTTTTGTTTCTTATTTTAAGCGCGAAAAGAGTTCTGTTTTTCTTAAGTCTGGCAAGGTGTATTTTCATATTTTAAGTCCAGAAACTGTGAATAATTAATAACGATATCCAAGTCCAACGATACGATATTTATTGTGATATCGTGCGAAAGCTCACGATATTACGATATTCTACAGAATAACAAGACTGACTCTAAAACGCTTTGACCAGTTCATTTGGTGCAACATTTATCGTCATTAGGGACGGAACGAAATCCAAATCACTCGATATTTTCACCATAAACATCTCACTGAACCAGATTTATTACAATATTTTGTGTGAATCTGCGACTTTTTCCTCTAAAAATGCTTCACAAGACTTAATCCAAAGAATGAAGATGTAAAAGTGCTTAGAACAGTTATTTCTTCATGTCGTCTGCACTGAAACGGAGCAAAGGATCATGGTCTATGTAGTTCCCTCTGTTTTTTTTTAGCTATTTCTGCATCAGAACTGTTCATTTAAGCAAAGAGACTTGGGATTCGATATATTGTGATGCTCCACGATGTTATTGTGAGACCTTTGACGATACGATAACACCGGATTTACGTTATTGTCACATCTCTAGTCGAAATTGACTTTAAATCCTGATCAAACTTTGGTCACTGAAGTCACCTGAACTTGAGAGGGACGTGTTTAACAGTAAAATCAGCTCAAGTCAGTTTTTTCTGGTCAGATTAGTTAAAATAAACAAGTTAGTTTAAACAAAACTCAGATTAAAGTCTAATTTGAGTAACGGAGCTTCAGACAGAGCAGTGCCCACAGTTAGCATCACACCTCCAGAGACTGTGGATACACTGCAAAAAAGATCGGCCAAAATCTAAGATATAAACACTTTGAGATCTTCATTCTTTGGATTAAGTCTCGTGAAGCATTTTTAGAGGAAAAAGAGCAGATTCACCACAAAATATTGTAATAAATCTGGTGCAGTGAGATGTTTATGGGTCAATGACGTATAAGGCAAATTTTAACATATAAAAAATGTTGTTTCTATTGAACTTTTCCAAATATTTCCAGTGTCAGGAGCATAAATCTGTGTTTAACATTTATATGAAGCATTTTTAGTGTAAAATGTCGTGTGGTGTGACCGAGAATAACCTTAAAACTGTTTTATTTTCTAAAACGTGGTTGGGATTTTAATCTAAGTTGTGAGTAATATGAAGTGTACAGAAACAAACTGTTGCGTTTCTTTTAAGATTTTTAATGCATATTGATATTTTCTTTGGCTCCAGTATGACAGTCGCCTGTTTGTGTTTAATGAACAAACTACTGCCCTGGAAAATGAAGAAAAATGAAGAAAAATGAAGAAAAATGAAGAAAAATGAAGAAAAATGAAGAAAAATGAAGAAAAATGAAGAAAAATGAAGAAAAATGAAGAAAAATGCCTAAAGAACCATTGACCCAAGTCGACTTTGTCTGTGATTAAACTCCTGCTGTTATTAGTGGCACCACATGATGCACGGTCGCACCACATGACATTTTAACACTTTAAGCACAAAAAACATGCAGAATAACTCAGGATGAGGAGGTGCTACAAATATGTGGTGAATTATCATGAAATTTGAACCTTTTAACTGAGGAAACTGCAACTGGACAGAAAATATAAGCGTCGTGTCATTGACCCGTAGTGTGAAAATATCGTACAGAGAGATTTGGATTTCGTTCCATCTCTAATGACGATAAATGTCGCACCAAATGAACTGGACAAAGCGTTTTAGAGTCAGTCTAGTTATTTCCCACAGTAAACATGGCGCCGTGAGGCTCGGATGCCGCCGCCCCCCCTGGTGTAACCGGAGTGACCCTCAGTTTCGTGTAGTTTCGCTCACCTGTGAGGCGAGCATGTGCTGGGACAGGTGGAAAGGGAAAGCCCCGCCTCCTCCGGCTGCCGATTGGCTGGACAGGCTGCCGTTCTCCAAGGCGCCCGCCCCGCTCACCGACGCCAGCAGGTGGCTCATGCCCATGGCGGAGAAGGCGCCCGCCGGCCCCATGGCGAACTGCGACGGGTGGAACAGCAGGGGCGACCCGGCGCTCAGGGGGTTAAAGAACTGTTGCCCGTGGAGACCGGAGAGCGCCAGGCTTTGTAAATGTCCCGGGCTGAAGTGCGAGCTGTCCGTCTGCACCATGAGCGGCGAGAAGGCGTCTTTGGTGGCGCTGATGCCTCCGGAAGAGTCCGAGTCTTTGGGTGACGTGTCGGGGTCCTTGCGGCGCTCCGCCTTGTCCTTCTCCAGGGCCCGGACGCCGAACAGGCC
Organism: Odontamblyopus lacepedii; assembly: GCA_034769755.1. Taxonomy (NCBI): domain Eukaryota; kingdom Metazoa; phylum Chordata; class Actinopteri; order Gobiiformes; family Gobiidae; genus Odontamblyopus; species Odontamblyopus lacepedii. The sequence continues at coordinate 4,522,692 of CM068357.1, forward strand.
GTGCTCCTTCTTCTCCGGGGGCCGTTCCCGGAGCGGGTCCTCGCACCGGGAGCTGTAGGGGGAGACGGGCGGCGCTCCGGGGCTGGTGGAGCCGGGGCAGCCGTCCTCGTGCGGGTCCAGCTCGTGCTCGCTGTCCGTGCACGTTTTCTCATCTGCAACAACGACAGAGGAAAAGAGACGAGTCAGAACGAGATTTAAACTTCTATAAAACACTGTCCTGATCCAGGCTTTAACGTCACTGCAGAAAAGGCCCATCAAAAATGAGAAAAAACACCAATTCTGACGTAAAACTGCCCTATTTTAGGTGAAATTTTCTGCCAGTGCAGTAAGAAATTTTCACTTACCAAGTTTTCTTAAAACAAAACCAAATATGAATCTTGTTCTAAGCAGAAAACACGAGTTTCAAGTATTTATGGCAAGATTTTTCCCCTTATTGGTTTGAGAAGGAAGTTAAAGAGGCTTAACCTGGACTGAGTTAATATAAAAAGTGCTTAGAATAAGTTGTAATGTGGAGATAAGATAAATCAGGATGGAATATCTGGAAACAAGTAAAAAAAACCTCATCTTATGAAGTAAAAAAATCTTAAAATTGATCTTTTAAGATGAATCTGCTTAATTCAAGTCAGTTTAACTCTGCTACAAAATCCTTTTTGTTGTGCATTTCCTCGTCAAACAGACCTGCAGCTGTGTTTTGTTTCATTCACACGTTTGAATCCTGCACATTTAGGCTAATTTGGCCTCTGTTCCACTTTGTGACGTCATGTGGAGCAAAAATCGCAGAATTCACTAAAAATCATTTGGAGAATTTCCGCCCTGGAGTCACCGATCTGTCCAAATGTAAAAGGTAAAATGTAAAAAGAACTGTTAACTCCAAAACTTCCACTTTGAGCTTTGGAGATGCAGACAGACGAATAATAAAGACTTAAAGACTCAAACACAACTCCAGGTCTGTTTTTGAGGAGGAAACAACATGTGAACATCGATTTTGACCTTTAACTGTTAATTAAACTCCAAAAATCTCCTTCAGTAACAGTCTGAGCTGAGCCACGAATCAATATATCAGGATTTATCCCGATACTAAAACACAGGACGATATATTGTGATTTATCAGTAATTATACTCATCATATTTTGGTTGAGGACAATTTCATGAGGCCAAAAATCCTGAAATCCACTGAGTTTAATGTTTAAATCATGAGAGTAAAAGGAACTTGTGAATTTCTCATGAAAAACACGACTTTAAAAAATCGATTCCGATGCATCTTGAAGCGATATAAGAATCATAAAATAAAGTATCATTATCAAATATCATATTTCACCCAATCCATTTTTTCAGTCTGCACCAAAAACTAACTTTAAATAAAGTTAAAATGACTTAAATTAAGAAAGTTTGATCACGATTTGAGTAAATTTAACTTGAAATGTTAAATGATCTGCCAGTGGAACAAGACTTTTTGTACTGAACTGACTGAACCAGCACTAAACCAGGACTAAACCAGGACTAAACCAGGACTAAACCAGGACTGAACCAGGACTAAACCAGGACTAAACCAGGACTAAACCAGGACTGAACCAGGACTGAACCAGGACTAAACCAGGACTAAACCAGGACTAAACCAGGTCTAAACCAGGTCTAAACCAGGTCTAAACCAGGTCTAAACCAGGTCTAAACCAGGACTAGCACTGCAAAAAACAAAATCTAGTCAAGTTAAGATGACTTGAATTAAGAAAGTTTTATCATGATTTGAGTAAATTTCGCTTGACGAGTAAAACTATTCGCCAGTAGAACGAGACTTTTTGTACTTTAAATATGAAAATACGTCTTTAATACAGTTAAAATATGAAAAACAACAACTTTTTGCACTTAAAATAAGAAACAAAATCAAATGTTGCTCGAATTGAGAAGAAAACGCTTATTCCACTGGTCGATATTTTTACTTGTCAAGTTGAATCTGCTCAAATAAAGGAAAATGTTCTTAATTTAAGTCATTTTAATTTACCTGGAGGTTGTTTTTTTCCCAGTGCATTGAAAATCTCACACTAACTTCCTCTAAAAACGCTTCACAAGACTTAACCCAAAGAATGAAGATGTAAAAGTGCTTAGAACAGTTATTTCTTCATGTCGTCTGCACTGAAACGGAGCAAAGGATCATGGTCTATGTAGTTCCCTCTGGTTTTTTTACCTGTTTCTGCATCAGAACTGTTCATTTTTTTGTGATTCGATATATTGTGATGGTCCATATTATTGTGAGACCTTCGACGATACGATATCACCAGATTTACGTTGAGTCGATCATTTTACTCAAATCCAGTAAAATGTTCTGAATTTAAGTCATTTTAACTCACCTAGAGATTGTTTTTTTTAGTAAATCTCAAACTAATTGATCCTAAAACCAGAACTGAAACATCCAAACTCAATTTAACTCATTAGTATCGAGTATTAAACCTTTTCTTGAGCATTAAAATCGAGTTTTAAGCTGGAATATCGTCACGAGGAGCATTTTTAAATCCCTCCTCGAACATTTCCAACAGAAAAGCATTAAACTGGCTGCACGACTGAACCTGTCTGCACCTCTGGGTTATTTGCTTTTGCGTTTTCCAGCCTCGCCCTGAGATTTCCCACCTTATTCAGGCTCTAACGTACGAGGAACTCTTCTGATCAGAACAGGTTTGGTGATGAGCGTTTGAGACAATAGATCTGTGCACAGAGACGACGTCACGATACCGGACGAGGCCAAAGCCGCTGACGTCTGCGCGGCCGTGAAAACGAGGCCAAAACGTGACACTACAATTCTGTTTTTGTGTTTAATTTATCGTTAAACTTTCATTCAAACCCGAACGTTCCAAATAATTCAGTATATTCAGTATATTGAGCTGTGCACAATCAAAGTTTAGAAATCGTCCGACTGACTTATTCAATTCACCACACAAAAGGATTTTCTAACATAGTTAAACTGACTTGAATTAAGCAGATTCATCTTAAAAGAGCAATTTTAAGATTTTTTTACTTAATAAGATGAGATTTTTTTACTTGTTTCCAGATATTCCATCCTGATTTATCTTATCTACATATTACAGCTTATTCTAAGCACTTTTTATATTAACTCAGTCCAGGTTAAGCCTCTTTAACTTCCTCCTCAAACCAATAATGGGAAAAATCTTGTCATAAACACTTGAAACTCGTGTTTTCTGCTTAGAACAAGATTCATATTTGGTTTTGTTTTAAGAAAACTTGGTAAGTGAAATTTTCTTACTGCACTGGCAGAAAATTTCACTTAAAATAGGGAATTTTTACCTCAAAATTGGTCTTTTTTTCTTCGTTTTTGATCGGCCTTTTCGCAGTGTTATTAAGTTGCTGTAACATGTTCTTCTTTTTGAGTCATTTTAACTCATATTTTTAAATTAAAGGTCAGATTGTGAGTTTAAGTGAGCGTCATTTAATAAATACTTAGTAGATTTAAGTGATTAAACAGAGAATAATTCAAATACTGTCTAATACATGACTAAAGACTAAATACTAATACAATGGATCAATTAAACACTGTCCCACTTGAACTGTGGCTTTGGCCTGAACGTTTTATTCATATTTCATTTGTTTATGTAGTTTTGAGGCGACCGTCAGTGTCCAGAACACAAACGGTTGGATTTCCTCCTCGTACTTTTTAAAACAGCTGAATAAAAAAAGCCCATTTAGCTCAACTCAAATATTTACAGTTTAAACGACTCATAGTTTTCTGTTAAGGAAACTCTGTCATTTTATCCTTTATAGTTTATTTTGAACTCATCCCTATTTGAAACTATACCATCACCTTCTTGCCCTGTTGCCCTCTGGCAGGCGCTACAGGTCACTCCGCTCACGGACTAACAGATTCAGGGACAGTTTCTATCCAAGACCTGTCACAGCACTCAATTTACAGTATTCAAACTCACTCTTACAATTCACTAAATCTGCACTTTACACCACTGGTCACTTTCCAAATCATGTGCAATAATTGTCGTATATCTACCTCCTTTAAATCTTTTTTTAATCTTGTATTTATTTTGTGTTTGTGTTTTCTTTTAAACAAAAAGGGAGATGCCACTCAATTTCGTTGTATCTTTTGTTACAATGACAATAAAGGCTATTCTGATTCTGATTCTGATTCTATAGAAACAACAGGACTTTTACTGACTTAAATCTAAGTTGTGCCACATCCACGTTTTTCAGTTCAAGTTCATTTCTCCCCACAATCGTTCACTTTAATCCAAAAATGTTTAATAAAATGACTCAAACAGACGAACATGTCACAGTAAGTCGACATAATGAAGTCAGTCGGACCATTTCTAAAAGTTTTCTCATGTATTTACTTAGAACTAAACTCACTTTGCCGTAATTAAACACGACGACAGTGAATTTAAGGATTAGAACAAACAGAATAAACAGATATTTTGGTGACAAGTGAAAAACACTGAAAAAGAACAATCTCAAAGTAAAAATGACTTAAATTTAGAACATTTTACTTTATTTGAGTCGATTCAACTGGACAAGTAAAAATATCGACCAGTGGAATAAGTGTTTTTCTCTTAATTCAAGCAACATTCGATTGTTTTTCTTATTTTAAGTGTATTAAAGATGTATTTTCATATTTAAAGTGCATAAAGTCACAGATCTTTTTTACTTTTCAAGTGAAATTTACTCAAATCAGGATTCAAGTCATTTTAACTTGACTAGATTTTGTTTTTAGGGTTAAAATTTCAGCGTAAAATATTTCAGAGTTGTTTTTAACACGAAAAGCGTTATTTTAACTATTCGAAAGTTAAACAGGGGTTCGAGTTCAACTTCCCTTAGTGTTAATTTGGCTCCTCCCACCACCAGTTTTGAACCAGTTTTGTTCATAATTTCATCTTAAATTTACTCAGATAAAGTGTAAAAATCAAACCTCTGTGTGTTGTTCAGCTAAATCAGGATAACTCTACAAAGTGTTATCTGTTTACTCTCAAAACCTGAATATAACTCTTGATTTCGGGGTTAAACCGGAACGTTGGTCCAGCGTCACTTAAATTAACATTTCCAAACATGTTAAATTAACTCTAGAACAGTTTGGACTCATTTAAACCCTGAGAAAATGTTAAAAATGATTCCGTGAGACACTTTTTTGCTGCGTTTAGATCCTGGTTCAAGCCTGATTATGCGAAGAGTTTGTTTTGTGTTTGTTTTGAATTGTTAATATGATATAAACTCATAGAAACTTTGGGAAAATGTTCAAATTGATTCTGCGGGAGTCAGTTTGAACACTTCCTGCTGGGCGAACGGTGAATCCTCGTCTATATATTGTTTTATCGCTATTAAAATACTGAACCTAATAACAAAAACTGTACTTAAGTAAAAGTACTTCAACTTACTTACGTATAATTAAGCAGAAATACAAAGAAGTGTCCAGGAAATGGCTCGAGTGGGAATAAAAAAACGGATTTGGGGAAAGTAAAGTTAAAAAGTATTGAAATTGTGTTAATACTGTTGACTTAATTCTCCTGTTTAAAGCAAAGTGCAGAGTGTTTCCTGCAAATATTCACCGACCGTTTGAGACGAGAACAAACCACTGGGATTTAAAAGGAACCGAAATGTTTAAAAAACCCAGATTCAGTTATGGAAAAGTGATGACAAAGAAACCAAAGGATCGAGTAGAATAACTGGCTTTAAAAAACACATTAGATCCAGTGCAGTGTTTACGTATGAAGAAGAAAAGTGCGTTTTTGGGCGAAAAAGTGAAGATTTCTGTTTGCAGTTGATTAATAACTGTGACTGAAATGAAACGTGCGGATTTGAAATGTTCTAAAGGTATTTTTTTAAGTGCTGATGTGCTTAGAAAAGGGAAAAAGGGGCAAATAACATAAGATTCTTCTTCTTTTTGCTCCTTTTTATTCATTTCTTGTACAGTTCTTTAAAAAAAAATTGCAAAAATGATCTGATTTTACTCCTTATAGGTTTGTGTTTGAGTAAAATGAACGTTTTTGTTTCGTTCTATAAACGACTGACAACATTTCTCCCAAAGTCCAAATAAAAATCTTGTCATTTAGAGCGTTTATTTGCAGAAAATGACAAATGGTCAAAATAACAAAAAAGATTAAATGTTTCCAGACCTCAAATAATGCGAAGAAAACAAGATCCTCTTCATTTTAAAACAACACAACACTAATGTTTGAGCTGAGGAACAGTTCAGAAATCAGTATTTGGTGGAATAATAAAGTGTTTTTTCTCTTTTTCCTCCTTAAATCAGGTTCGGTTCAGGTGATCTCCTCATCAGAGCCTCATGAGGCAGAATGAGGTGTGTTTGTGTTGGATTTTAACAGACGCCGGAGCGGAACGACCGTCACACACGTAGAGACGCTGATTTCAGAACAAAAAAGTGCAGTGGAATCTTATTTTTTCCCAGAGCTGTGTGTTTGATATTGTGACACTGAAAAGGCTTCATGTATTTTTATGGTTTCTGAATGAAATAAACAAACAAATACAAAAAACTACTCAAGTAAAAGCAGCTTAAAGACGGTCAGGACGTAACATCTGATATTAATGTAAAGTGAAGGACAAAACGTGGAAAAAAAGCTCAAAATCTGGTGTTTTCTGGTGTTTTTAAAGGACAGACACTAAAATGAGACACAATAAATTGTGTCTGAAGGAGCTGCAAGAAGCACAAACGTTCAAATCACTTTAGATTTTCTCACAGTGGGAAAAAAACACAACTTTTACTCAAGTAATAATTCTGCTACTTTAGTACAACTGTTACTCAAGAAGGAGGTAAAAGTACGCTGCTAGAAAAGTACAATTCCTTTCAAATTATTCAAATAAACTGCCAACTTTTGTTAGTAACCAATATTTAACCATTTCTAAACAAAAACTAAGAAGCCAAGGAGCAAAAATCTGCTTTAAAAAATCATAATCTATCGTATATTTCATGTATTTTCAAGTCTAATTTACAAACATCCACTCGTGAATATTCTGACACGCACAGGCCTCTCCAAAAGCCGGACTGTGGCTCACCTCGGCCGGGTCTGAAGCGCAGCGGGCTCCCTCCGGGCCCCAGCGGGGAGTGGCTCGTGTCTCTGCCCGCGGGAGGCTCGCTGGAGGAGGCGTCCGAGTCCGCGCCCTCCCGGTCCTTGCACTGGTCCTCGTACATGCGCAGGGACGGCATGGTCAGCTGTTTCCTGTGCCAAAAACACCACCACGGCAGTTGTTACTAAACCGTACGTTTAAAAAAAAAAGCGTGATTTTGACGTGATTTCTGTGCGTAATTTACCTTTTCTCCCTCCTGCCGTTGCCAGTGTCTCGGAATCCTTTTGCGAACGGGTTGTTGTCGATTTTGAGCTGCGTAATCTGCCAGAAACACACATATTTTCACGTTAGCGCGGTGCCAAAGGAGTGCCATCTCACGCAGGGGTCACGGCTTTGGCGCGGCTTTGTTTAAACCCCGCGCGCCCTTATTTGGGGATGTGCGTGGCGCGGTTCGGATTAACACAGAAGTCGTGGGGAAAGGGGAATTTTGCATTATTAATCACGGCATAATGATGGGCGTAATTCTCATAGGCCCCACGAGGGGAATTCTGCCACGAAATCTTCCTCCACGGGGCCACGCGGGTCTGTGGCGATCCTGGAACAGATGACGCGCCTATCAATAATTCAAGTGCGGTTTGGGAAGCAGCAAAACCCCACGGAGAGGGAGAAAGCAGGGGAAGAAGAGGAGGAAGAGGAGGAGGAGGAGGAGGAGGGGGAATGGACAGGACACCGCCCCCGGGCCTCGCTCTGTGCAGTGTCCGGCATGTGGCACCGCGCAGTCGGCGACACGCTCCCCCTGCCGCCCCACCGCCCCGCGGAGTCTGTCCAGCGCACGAACAGGCCTTTTAAACGCTCCTAATCGATGGATGGTCGTAAAGTTTTACAGCAGCCACGACCTCTGGACCCAAACACGAGCGCCAATTAGCTCCGGGGAGAGTGACACGGGCCACGGCGCAGGAAAAGCCCCGATAAAGCCAGACTACGCGGCGCTGCGCACTTTTTAATCGCGTTATTGATCAGAGGCGCTCGCAAACGCCTCCGACTGAGAAAGTTTGAGAGTTTTATTCTTTGGACACACGCGTAATTTCACAAAGACACGAGATTGCATTTATTTTGAAAGATAGTTTGGATTGGATGCATTCAATTCATATTTGGAGAACAACAATTACATAAAAAATAAATATAATTTTGGCACAACTGAACAACAAACGCGTTTATAATGTATATGTTTATGTATAATAAAAAAATGTAGATGTAATTAGCAAAGAGTGACCTGATTTTCAAAATAAAAAGCTGGGACTTCCCTGGTTTGTGCTGGCTGGTAATAGTAAAATTGTGAATCGAGTGCGTAATTAAGGAAAATTGTTCTGCACTCTGCACTAATGTGAGTCAGTATAGGCACATTTTCTTTGTGTTTTGTTCGTTTTTAAGCAGATATTTTGTGTTTAAAGAACCAAATGACAATTTATGCCTCTCTTTACTGGTTGGAAGGTATAAAATTGGTCACAAATAGGGACACCAGGGACATTTCATGCGTGAAACTGGGACAAATAACTGGTTTTGAATAAATCTGCTTGGACAGGGGACACAAGGCTCCAAAATGGGACTGTCCCTGGTAAATAGTCGCTATTTGGGCACCTTAAATTACCATACAGGTGTCACGTGTTTTAAATTCCACAATATGTTTTTATTTTAGCTCAATAAAGTGCATTAATATAACGTTAAAACGAGTTACGCGCAGCCAAACGTCTCAAAAAAGCGCAATTACGCACAAGTGACACTGCGCATGTGTAAAATCCGAGCTTTATTCGACTTTGATACGGTCACGTACTGGTTTTGCAGGTGGTTTACGGCCTACGGAACGTAAATCGATTCGTATGTGAAATGTAACATAACGTAATAATAATACAGAGCCGTGCGTAAAATGCGCAGCTCGCCCGCGCCATTACCGGCTAATCACCGACACTCGCGCACACACAAGCCCGGCAATTAGAGCCCGAGCCCGGCCGTGGGAGTCCCTGCGCTGCGGGGAAATTAGGCGACCTACAAAATCAGATTATGTCCCGGGGAGGCGTGGGGGCGGGAACGGAGGGCACAGGCACCAACGACATTTCAGACGCACAGAAACAGACAGAGGATGAATGGAGGAGAGGAGGAGAGGAGGGAGGAGAGGAGGGAGGAGAGGAGGAGAGGGGGGAGGAGAAGGAAGGAGGAGAGGAGGGAGGAGAGGAGGAGAGGAGGAGAGGAGGAGAAGGAGGGAGGAGGGAGGAGAGGAGGAGAGGAGGGAGGAGAGGAGGAGAAGGAGGGAGGAGAGGAGGAGAAGGAGGGAGAGGATATGAAGTGTTTGCCTGTGGACTCTGTGTTTACGTACAGAGGATGTGAGGACCCCACTGCACATTTCATTAAACTAACCAAGATTTATGCTCTGAAATCGCGACAAAAACACGTATTTATCTTGTTTTAAGGAATATTTACTAAATGACTAAATGACAGGCGAAATATGTCAGATTATTAAGATTATTTCAAGAAAATATTACTTTTTTTCTTACAAAAAACATAATCTAGCCAAGTTAAGAGGACTTGGATTAAGAAAGTTTTCCCATGATTTGCGTAAATTTCACTTCACGAGTAAAACGATCTGCCGGTGGAACAAGACTTTTTGTACTTTAGAAAATACGTCGTTAATACAGTTAAAATAAGAAAAAAAACAAAACTTTTTGCGCTTAAAATAAGAAACAAAATCAAATGTTGCTTGAATTAAGAAAAAAACACTTATTCCACTGGCGGATAATTTTACTTTTCAAGCTGAATCTGCTCAAATAAAGTAAATTGTTCTTAATTTAAGTCATTTTAACTTTCCTACATATTGTTTTTTTCCAGTGTTTGTAGTTTTTATATCTATAAACTCGTTAAAATGCACAAAACAAGTGTTAAAATGGAGTTTAAGACATTTTTTTAATGGATTTAAATCAGTCTCGTCCAGTGTCTCTGAACCTTCTGTTTGTAATGTGGAAAGAATAAAAGATGTAAATGTTTTAGGCGAAGCTGCAGTTTGTCAGTAAGTTACACACAAGTGGTGATTAGGCTTAAAATAAAGAAATAAAGAATTTCATTAAGATTCATGAACTAAAATCAAGAATAAAACAGTAAATAACAAACTCCATTTTCTTGTTTTAAGAACGAGTGTTTTATGGTTTATTTTAGATCAGGTAAAACTTCGATTATTGCTGAGAATAAGAGTTAAGTTTTATTTTATTTGGAGATTTATGAAGTCCTGGATATATTTTCTTATTTTAAGATTTCTGGATAAGTAAATTTAACTTCCTGCACTGATGGAGAATTTTAACTTAAAACAAGCGGATTTTTATAGTTTTAAGGAGGGGGATTTGTGCAGGGACCACAGACCAGGACTAAACCAGGACTAAACCAGGACTAAACCAGGACTAAACCAGGTCTAAACCAGGTCTAAACCAGGACTAAACCAGGACTAAACCAGGACTAAACCAGGACTAAACCAGGACTGAACCAGGACTAAACCAGGACTAAACCAGGACTAAACCAGGACTAAACCAGGACTAAACCAGGACTGAACCAGGACTAAACCAGGACTAAACCAGGACTAAACCAGGACTAAACCAGGACTAAACCAGGACTAAACCAGGACTAAACCTAGACCCAGAACTGAAGAAAGACTAAACCAGGACTTAAACCAGGCAGCACCAAATCAGACCAAGACCAAATCAGAAAAACTGAACAAAACCAGGTTCACACCAGCCAGGACTGAACCAGGTCTAAACCAGGACTGAACCAGGTCTAAACCAGGACTAAACCAGGTCTAAACCAGGTCTAAACCAGGTCTAAACCAGGTCTAAACCAGGACTAGCACTGCAAAAAAACTAAATCTAGTCAAGTTAAGATGACTTGAATTAAGAAAGTTTTATCACGATTTGAGTAAATTTCGCTTGACGAGTAAAACTATTTTCCAGTGGAACGAGACTTTTTGTACTTTAAATATGAAAATACGTCTTTAATACAGTTAAAATAAGAAAAAACAACAACTTTTTACACTTAAAATAAGAAACAAATCAAATGTTGCTTGAATTAAGAGAAAAACACTTATTCCACTGGTCGATATTTTTACTTGTCGAGTTGAATCGACTCAAATAAAGGAAAATGTTCTAAATTTAAGTCATTTTTACTGAACATAGACAGTGTGTGTTTTTCTCCTGTGACGTGAGCACTGACTGGGACTAAACCAGAACTCTGCACTTTTCTCTGATCTGGCCAAGATTTTCAAACTTCTATCAGGTTCTTCATGTTGTTTTCAGATTTATTATCGACTCACTCGTTCTGAGTCGCTTCATTCTCGTCTGGAGGTCGTTTATTTTAAGAGAACTTGTCACTCAAATTAACCTCGCTGCCTGGACAGAACATTTTACTACTTTTGTGTCATTTTCTGATAGATTTAAGTGTTCAGATCTCACATTTTGGTCACGGTCTGTTCACCACAAACACTGGAGCGTCAAACTTTCAGGGTAAAATTGTTTTTAACACAAAAAAATGTTATTTTAACTAGTTGAAAGTTAAATGGGGGGTTTGAGTTGAGGTTATTTGAGTTAATTCCACTTCCTTCAGTGTAAATTTGGCCCCGCCCACCCACCACTTCAAACTCCAGCCAGAGAAGACGCGTTTGAACCGGTTTTGTGCATAATTTCATCTTGAATTAACTAAAACTGTGTAAAAATAAAACATCTCTGTGTGTTGTTTCGCTAAATCAAATTAACCCCACAAAGTGTTCTCCGTTTACTCCCAAAACATTAATATAACTCTTGATTTTGGGTTAAACAGGAACTTTGGTCCAGTGTTACTTCATTAACATTTCCAAAAAAAACCCCCAAAACATTAATTTAACTCTAGAACAGATTGGACTCATAAAATCCCTGAGAAAATGTTTAAATCGAGTCTGTGAGAATCATTTTTAACATTTTTTGCTGTGTTTAGGTCCTGGTTCAAGATGTATAAAATAATAAAAGACCAAGTTAAACAAGGATAAATATTGGAAAACGTGTAGGAGGTAAAATTTCCCCTTTTTCCCCTGTGTTTTTGTCCAATGAAACAGCACAAAAATGTTAAAACAAACCAAAAAAACACCCACAAAACTGGTTAATTCCCTTTTCTGTTCCCGGGGCCTTTACGCCGGATGCCTGGACCCGGTTCTGGGGTTCTGGGTTCGGGGTTTTGGGACTCACCTTGTCGTTCTGATACGCGGTCACGGCCACGAACTCGGTCTCCGGAAACACGTAGGTGCGGAAGGTGCTGTACGGGAGCTTGAGGATGTCGTTGGCGCGCACGATGTGGAAGCGCGGCTGGTACTTGTGCATCGAGTTCAGAATGGTCTGCTCCAGAAACACAAGAGCGGGGGAGACAAGTTAGCACCCCAAAAAAACCAAAAAACAAACAATAAACAGGTCAAAATAATACTAAAAATGAGCAAAAACACGGAAAAAACGCGCGAATCCTCAAAGAAAATAGCGCAAAGTTTAAGAATTAAGGGATTACGCATGAATTCTCGACTAAAATCAAATAAAAACAAAAAGTAAAATAAGAATAATTAAATAAAATGACTCAAAATAAATAAAATAAAACACAAAGGAGCACAGAACTGACGCGTAACCCCAAAACAGGCAATAAACGTGGGTGGAAAAACTGAAAAACGAACGAAATCCATGAATAACTTTCCTAAAACAGCTTTATCTGTGTGTTTTATGACTCGTGTTTCTGCTCCAAAGACACAAAATGAAAACACGACTCAGCAAGGGCTCGTTTTAGCAAAGGATCACGGGAAATGTAGTTTATACTTATCATAAAAAGTCAATAAACAGCTTTAAAAGCTTTAACGAACGAACGAACGAATGTTTTGTGTGTTTTATTTTAATTTTCGATGCTTTTTGGCTTCGCTTTTCCTTCTGGGGGTATCTCGGGTTGTCTTGTGTTCTAATATTGACCGTGATGAAGCCCTTCGACCAGCTGCAGTCGTGTTAAACCTGCTCTATAAATAAACGCGTTTGGCACCGAATCCGTGATTATTATTAAAGTCCACAGCCTGTCACGAATTCTACGCGTTTTCAGTCTAAAAAGCGACGTTTTTATTGCTTTAAAACGCGCGTGGTTTACAATTTAAACTAATACAATGTCAAATAAATAAAGCTGGACTCGTTTGGATCATTTTTTATTTAATTCAACGCAGTGATATGAAATGCTTTGTTGGGCCTCGTCTCCGTCGTGTGTAATTAATGCGTAATTCGTTTGAAAACAGCCGTGGAAAAGAGAGGAAACGGTCACCATTTGGCCCCGTTAATTGCTTCACGTCGGTGCGTAACAGCCCCTACGTGTGGGCAACCGTAACGTTAATGCCTCGTAATGAGCCAGGCTGCAATTACTGCTTTTATAGAACCACACATGAAGCCGGAGAGGCGAAAATAAACGACTTCTGACTCGCTTTGGACACAAATAACTTCATTTTTTAAAATTCAAAACCAAAAAAACCACAAGATTTCACGTTCCCTCGTTGACCTTAAGTGTCTTCTGAAGAAAACGCGCCATGCAAATAATCTCCGAGTAGAAATGTCTTAATGGGAGTGGGTAATGTGTTTGTTTTTCCGGTGCGTCTCTCCGTGCGTCTCCGTGCGTCAAGTGGCGATCGCAAATCACCAAGACAGACATGTAAATAGTGGATTTGTTTCCCACAAGGACGTGTCTGAGAATCACACATATACATCCATCATTTAACACGTGCCCCGCGCTCGGACCCATGCAAATCCCCGGGAGCAGCCGAGGAGAAGACGGGAGGAGGACGCGGAGGAGCCGGGAGGGACGGAGGGAGGGAGAGGGGGATGAAGGGAAGGGTGCTCGGGCGGTCACTGGGCAGAAACGTGGTGCTGTACCGCCGCTGGAAGGCAGGAGGCAGTGTTGACGCGCGGTGGAGACGAGGCAGAGGCAGTTTTTTTTTTTTTTTAAACACGGATGAACCCAGTGCACGGCAGAGCTGACGTTTCACCTCAAAAACACGATACTACAACGAACAGCGTAATGATTAACAGGTTGGTACCCACATTTCCAAAAGCGGGGAGAAGATTACAGTGAAGAGCAGTCGTTAATAAACCTACTTAGCAGAAGTAGCTTTAAAGATGCCAGTTCAAACACACACTTTCTCTTCGGTAAAGCTGAAATTGTGGTGCCAAATGGGCAAAACGAGGCAATTTATTGAAACTGACATGCGCAGTACATCACCACAAGGACCATTCATAATGCCCTTTTTGTCACATTAATCATTTGAATCTTGTAGTCAAAAGATTATTTCATTCTTAAGTTTTTTTTAGTTTAGTGAGGGGGGAAAAGGCTCCAGCGTAAAAACAAGCCCACTCCGGTCACTCAGTGGTTCATTCTCGCCTAATTTCAACATCGTCCGTCCTTGAAACGCGCCGAAAACGTGCGTAAACACTGGGCAAAGCGCAGCACTCGGGGTCACTCGGTACCTGCAGGCCCCGCTCACCTCTCCGCTCTCCCCGGCGCCACCGGGAAGCCCACAGCCCGGGCCCGGAGGAGCGCCTTATTTGGGGGGAAAGAGGCGCGTCGAGTGCCCGTGGTCCGGAGGAAACTTAAGCCGCGTGTTCGAGCAGCGTGTCAACAGCGGAGGCGAGTCAAGTGGCGACGAAGTGTTAACACGTCCAAAAAGACGCACGGGGACGCACGGAGGCGCACGGAGGCGCACGGAGAGGCCTGTTTGGAAGTGGCTTTTAAGTGTGTGGGTTTAAACTCGGCGCAGAACACTTGTGCCGTGCGTCCTCCAAACTTGGGTCACCACAAACAGATGTCTGCTCCAACTTTTTACACAAATAACTTGGGAGTTTTATGCGACCATAACCTCCCCTGACCGCACATTTAGTCAAAATCCAGAGCTATTGTTTCCTGTGCCAAATAACGCGCCACACTTTTTACATCGGGGTTAACGCACTTGGATCGTGCGCAAAGGTCACCCACATTTCACGTTTAAACATTTAAATCTGAATATAGACAGAACCTTTTTAAGGGTTTACATGGAAAATAAAACCCCTAAACGTTTTATAATAGAAAACAAGAACAGCACTGATTAATAATGAGGATTTTACTGGCATTTAAAAAAAATACACGTAAATCATTCCATAAAACGAAAAGGAAATGTCCATATTTATTACGCGTAATTTCAGAATGCTCATTTCTTTTATTTTGTAAGGTTTGGCTCGCCTAAAGTGGCCCTATTTTCTTAATTTCCGCCTGTCCCTAATCTCTCCATATTGTTTCGTGCCATTTCGCCTCCACGACCCACTTCAGCAGATGTTTCATTCATTATTCACACACCATTACGGCGAAAGAAAACCTGCCCAAAAATTTAAATCAAAAACTGAGCTTACGAGCGCTGCAGTGTTTTTGTGAAGTGTTCGTATGCAAATTTATCTAAAGCAAAACTCACATTAAAACCATATTAACCTTTATTTATTTATGGTTTTACGCATCGCTTCACAAATTTGACTCTGAAGTTACAAGAACCAGCAATATTCTGTCAATTTTTTTCTTTTAGCTTTTCACTTCATTTGCAATTCAAAGCCACAACAACTTGTAAAACTAGGCTATCAAATATAAAAATGAGACACTTACAAATCCGTGCTTGTCCGAAATGTTGTTGGTGAGTTTGAGTTTGTGGAACGCAACAGGCTTCGCCATCCACTGCTCTCCGGTGGCGGGGCTGTCCGGGTGAATGTACATCCGTTTGGGCATCTCTGGATCGGCTTTCCCCGCCACCATCCACCGCGAATTGTGGAACTTGTAGCGACAGTCGTCCGCCGCCACGATGTCCATGAGGAGGATGTATTTGGCTTTCTTATCCAGGCCGTTGATGCGCACTTTGAACGGGGGGAACATGCGCCTGGACGGGGCATAAAAGCACAAGGCGAGAGGAGATTAGAAAAACACACACGGAGAGATACAGCCACGGCAGATTATTGTTATGGTTCCATGTTTTACGCGTGTACCGTGCCAAATAAACAAGGCACGACAGTGTTTGGAGTGAAGAGGAGGCTGTCGTCTGGAGGGGCAGCGCCGTCTCGACTCTCAGATAAAACCAGATAAAACCGAGCGGGGAATGACCTGCAAATATTCCAGAAATGTCCTTTGATCACGGGCTCAAATCTGCCACGAAGCTCGGCGGTTTACAGCGCCCAGCTTTGCCTTTATCAGGACAATTACGCATTTTGGCACCGAAACGCACTTTTACGCGTAACTCTGTACGTTTAGCTGGATTTGTTTTACGTTTAAATGAAGTTTTTAAAGCAACAGTGCGTAAGTTTGACTGGTAGGAGACGAAACGAGGTCATAAATTATAATATTGAAGAAATGTAAACCTGCATCGAGTTATGGGGGCCCAGAGGCGACACTTAGTATTCTTAAACGGGTCAAGTAGCAGATGTTTGGAAGTACAAAAACTACCACAAGATTAATTTAATTGTGAATATAGTTTTGGGGGCGTTACTTGCAACATTATGCAACAAATAAAATCGTGTATTTTTTCATTTTTTCCCGAAGATTCTCGCATTTTGGAGCCTTAAATAGAGATATCTAATTTGGAAATGTGCCTATTACGGGGAGTATAGTCACAGAGGCCTGACGCACGGAACACAGTGAAACAAATGTGGCTTTACGCACGTTTAACTTATTCATTTGGCAAAAAACATGTCTATTTTTGAAGCAGCTTTTCCACCTCAAAATGGCTCAAATGAGCGGGTTGTTTTGAGAACATGAACAGTGCGTCCTGCCTCCTGAGAGCCGAAGGGATCCGAGCTCAAACCCACATCCCCGTGACAGGAGCGGAGGAACACGGAGAGGGGACGGGCAAAAGCGCAGCAGCGGCCCGGGTCCGTGCGGCTCAAGCCCCGGAGCAGATCCTGACCCTGAGGGAGGCAGCACCGCACTGACAGCTCCAATACTGTCAGAGCGAATGATTTTTACTGAGAATATTATAGAAGTGCGAAGAACACCGATTTGTGTCTGAAAATATCGAAATAATAATTAAAAGCGCTAATGGTTTGTTGATAAAATGATTCATAATTATATAAACTAAATATAGACTCAAACCGGTGCTAAAATGTAGAATATATTTGTGATAATATTGTTTGAATTAAAGTCAGATAAAGCTGCCAGAGTCCCGCGTCCTTTGGCTCGTTTCCTTCACTTTCTCTCGGAGTGTTACAGTTACTCAGGCTGTTCTGATTCGCCGTGAGCCTCGGCTGCTCCGCGGCTGTTGTCGCTTGTCATATTCGGTTAGTTTCAGATAAAACGCCTTTTATGAAAAATGGAGCGTGTCCGGCGCCGCTTACCTCCCGGACTTGGTGATGACCATCTCCGTCCCGAGTTTGTGGAACTGGTCCCACAGGTCCTTCGCTTCCAGTGTGACTTTGGGGTCGTCGTCCACCTCCTCCTCGGGCTCCAGGCTCTTGATGCCGCGGAGGTGAGCGGCCTGGTGGTGGGTCAGAGCCGGGTGTAGCCCCGCTGCAGCCGCTGCCTCCGCGGCTCCGGCCAGGCCGTGCTCCGGGAGGGACTTGGTGAGCGCCCCGGGAGGGAGGCTCAGCGCCGGGAAGAAGGAGGGCTGCGCGAGGAAAGCGGACATGGGGAAGTCGGTCGGCCGGTGCGCGTGGAAAGGGTGATAAGCCATCGCAGTCCCTGAAGTGAAAACTGGATCTCTCATCGGTGCATCCACAAAAAGCGAAGTGAAAAAATGACGGGAATAGTCTCAGTTTAGTGGTATCTCCCCCAAAGTATAGTCCAGTGTCGCGGGACGTGTGAGACTGGAGCCGCAGAGGCGCCTGGAGAGCTCCCGGTCACAGCTCCGTGTCTGCTCCGTGTCTGCCCCGTGTCTGCCGCGGTGTTCGCTGCGTGTGAGTGTGCTCTGCTCCGCTCCACTCACCCCACTGCGAGCGCTCCCTGCCGACCCGCGACTATCTCACATGTCCGTCCTGCGTCTAATGAACCAAGCCCCTTTGATTGCTGATTTTTCGCTTTCTGGACCAATTGTAAGGCCCTATAGGCGTGGTTCTGACAGCTCCAGTGGCGAGAGGAGGGGGGGCAAGAAGGTGTCGGAAGCATTAGCAGTAAGAAAACATGTCAACAGAATAAAATATTAACCAATGACAGGAAAGATCGGGGAAATCCCACCCCCACTTCCAAGCCAAACACCGGGTCAGCGCTCAGTAGTTGGCCGCTGTAGGCATCACCTCTTTCGGCTTCGCGTTTTGACAAAGCCGCCCCCGTTTTTTAAGAAACCTGTCCACACACTCCCCACCTTTGCACGCAGACTATAGCTCACTCCAGCCCGGACACATCCCGCTGGAGCCGCCTCTTTGTCAGACAATACTCCGAGTACATTCCTGCTTTATCCACTTCCACATCAGCGTCCGATTACAGTGACTCCTGCCCCGCTCACAGCGCCTCTCCCTCGGCCAGGCTTTGACGGGCGAGCCGCTGGCGTAGACGCGCAAATACGAGCGTGAAACTCGAATGGAAATTACAATGAAAGCGCACAGGAGGGACGCGGGGCGAGGGGGACTTTTGACAAGGGAATGTGGTGAGTTTAAACCTTAATTATGGTTTTAACACAACGTTTTAAGCCACATTTGGTCGCTCTCCTTCACTGAGATGGTATGGAAATAGGTCAAACGCGTAAAAACATCCAAGTGACCAATTTCATGATGACAAAAACACTATAGCGACTTATTTAACCCGGACTGTGCCCTCTCAACCAAAGCTTTTCAACTATTTCTCGCTAAAACTCGCGTCTCTTTTCTCTTTGTGCCTCTGACTTCCCCGCGCGCTCTGCTCCTTCCTGAATGATCCGGCGCGCCGCTTCGCTGTATCTCCACTCCTGGAAGCCAGCCTCGTGTCTGTGGCTTCCGCTGACAACCGTACAAGCTCTGGCTGGCCGTAAAAATGTCTCCAATCATACGCGTAACAGTGTTTCGACGTCGCGCTTTTCGCTCCCCGCTCACCGATCGCTCCTAAACCGGACTAAAACGTGTAAAAAGTGTTTAAAGTGGGTGATTTTGTATAAGATTGTAAGTGTATTTCTTAGACACGTTTATCGGATTGCGCGTAAGGTCTCCTGTCATTTCCCAGGCTCCGCTGTGGTGCGCACTTGTTGCATCGCTCCTTCGGCTATGTGAAAACAACTGCGCTACTAATACGTCTTTTTTCGACTAATTCACGCCAAAATACTCAAGTTAAGCCATCAGTTCACGTGTAATATTGTTTTTTCATGTATTTATTTAGAAAATTTCACAAAACTGGCCCAATCACAGTCATAACACTGCCACTAATAGAAGATAAAACAAGAAAAGAACGAGAAAAATGTGATTCTTTTAACAAATACCTGATTAAAACATTATAATATCAAACTTCTAAATTGTAAACACATTTGTAATCGAAATTCAAACGCTTTGCACCTTGACCTATATAATAATAATCAATTTTGTGAGTTGGATTTTGTCGTCAAGGCAAAACAGATATTTCCAATTAACTGCGATGTTAATGATTAGGCCTCGGTAAATACGCGGTGTTGGATAACTGCAGGTGATGTGGCGTCAGCAGCTATAAAGCACACGGGCCAGTCCATGCGTAAAGGGCCAGCGGGTCTCTGTCTGTGCCTTTTACTCTCCACGAAGGAAGCCGCTCTGTTAAACCAAATGAGGGAGCGCAATCAACACGAGAAAGGACGTGATCAACAGGTCACTTAAGGCGCGCCGTTTGGATATACAAATATGTCGCGTAGGTTTGCCGGTGCGTAAACGGGCTCCGCGTCCCACTCCACTGCGCGCTCTGAAGGCTTTGAAGGTGCCAGGTGCCGTGGTGGAAAACTGAGGGTTTGGTTTAATATATTAAGGCCTTAACCGGGTTCGAAACGCGAGAGAACAGTGCACCAGGCCCGTGCGTAAAGACAGGAATGTCCTTAGGAATCCTACGTAGATTGAATTTCTCTGTCTCTTCTATGCAAATGTGAATAAAGTCACGGGTGATTAAAGGTTTTCAAAGCTTTCAAAGGTTTCAGAATTGGCACAAGTTGGCTTATAACCGGGTACATTCAAAGTAAAACAGCTTATAGTCTCTTGTTTGGTTGTTGTTCACGCGTAACGCCAGCAGGTAACACCCGAGTCCATGTTTATCCAACGCAGAGTGGGTTGAACTGTCATCATCTCATTAACACACATGTCCAAACGCGAGAATGTACAAATATTAAGTAAATTAAGTAGTAAAAACAGGCACAGATCGTTTTTTATTAAGGAACATTTCACTTTACTTTATGATGGTTTGTTACAGGGAGCCAGCAGGTAACACCTCACACTTTTTCCACTCACGGTTCAGAGCCAGCGCCCGTGTTCTGTGCGGGATTTGTCGGTTTAATATATTCTTTTTCCACATATTTCACGAAACTACATTTTACACCGGATGTCACTGGGATCAGGGAGTCACCACCGACTTGTTACTACGGCCGTGCCCGTGCGTAAAGACACAACAACTCAAATTTCACTCCCCCAATGAAGGAAACCACAGACTGTAACCCTGGTTCATTATGAATTCACGTTTTTCCATCTTAAACTTAAAACAACCACCTCACAGAAAATGGAGAGCGTAAGAAAAGCCTGTTATACCGGGGCACCCAAGCTGTGTTTAAGTGTATTGCTCATGCGTAAAGGACAACAGAACCCCTTCCCCTTCCCCCACTAAAGGTAGGCTTCTCCTCAGTGAGCCTCTAAATGAAGTATAAACGGCGTTATGTTACGTTTCACCTTCGTTCCAAACTAAAACCACGTTGTTTTCGTGCGTAAAAGGCCATAAGGATCAGTCTGTGCCATCAAATTGCACAAAGACCTTAGAAGTTTTTGGGCATCCACACAACAGCACGTCTACAGTCATGTTCAGAGAAAACAAATTAGATTATACAGGCCCCATGCTGGAATACGCAGACGAACGTATCCCAAATTATACTGATTTGTCGTGCGTAAAGTGCCATTAAACAGCTCATCCATGGCTCCTGAACGCACCTTGTAAACGTGAGTATGTTTTGTTGTTGCTTGTCAAAGATTATTACCTAAAAAGGAAAATTAAACTCCAAAGACAACAGTTGGCTCAAATGAAGTTACCCATTATAACTACGTAGTGGGTTTTCGTGCGTAAAAGTCAGATGATACCAGACTCCCTGCACCAAATCTACAAACCAGAAGTGAAAATGTTTCTCTAAACATATGGTAACGTAATATTGAGGGAGCTAAATGGGAGCTACTGTTGTTTGAAGTCTCCTAATGTATGACAATTTCCGATTCCAAACGCAAATATTAACTAGAACCGTGCATAAAAATCCAACTATCATAAATAAATAATGTATAGCTCTAGTTCTAATAGAAAACGTGCGCATCTCTCTCTCCTCATCGCCCCATTTTTCAGGTTCCGTCACATCCTAATGGCTTGTCTCGTCTGTAACTCATCTGAACACGTGTTTTGTTTCCAAATTGCGGCACTTTTGCGTGTGTTTTCGCCCCGACCTGCGCCCAGGCTGTGCCCTCCGCGCCTCCGTGCGCCTTTCAGCTTTTGTGAGAGGGGGAAAGCGGGGAGATTATCCACAGATGGAGGCGGGCAGCAGCTTTCAGGCGAGCGCGGGGTAATTGTATCAACACGACCGATCCAAATGAGTCGGAGTTTATTTGTCTTACGCCCTGAACGCTCCGAGAGAAGCTCCATCACGGGCCATTTGAAAATCGTTAAGTCAGAGAAGGAGGTGTCTGCTGGGAAAGGGCACGAGAGGATGAGAAAATTGGAGTTTGATTTGGTTTTAATAAAAAATGAATTAAAAAACACATTATGTTCCAAAGTGTAATTTTATTGAGCTCGAAACTGACAAACTGACATGAAGATAATAAGAAAAACTGCACTAAAAATGTCCAAACTGGCACAAATAAGCAACAATCTAAACATACATTTCACTAAAAGGTGAATATTGCACTATTTCCTGGTGTTATAATGTAGTTTCCTCATCACAAACACTCCTGGAGTCGTGTTTTGTTTCATTCACACACGTTTAACACACAAAACCTGCAGATTTAGACTAAAACCGAAGCCTTCTCTGTGTTTTTAAAGACTCATTTGGATCATTTCAGCCCTGGAATTTCCACACATGACATCACAAGGTGGAACACAGCGTTTTGAGCTTTGGAGATGCAGACAGACTATGCGAATGAAACAAAACACAACTCCAGGTCTGTTTTTGGTGAGGAAACGACATTAGAACACGACTTAAAGCTCAATTTTGAGTCCATTTTGCGCACTATATGATCAGTCATGTTGATATTTTAAGGTGGTTGAGCTGTTATAGTCGAGGAGAACACCAAAGATGGACTGGGCTGGTCAAACAAATGTCCCGTTTCACCTGTAGATGGAGTCAGGAGCTGTCAATAGCCCGATCCATGATAATAACACTAATAACCAGCTTTACGCGTGGTAGTTTGGGCTGTTTTTAAAGGGAAAAGAACGGGAACTTGTGACTTAAATTAGCAAAACAGCGAAATTTAACAGATTTTGATTCGGGGCCGTAGCCTGCACCTGTGTGGGGTTATAAATATGGTCCTCAATGCGCATTAAAGGGCTGATACTGACGTTTTTGGGGTAAAAATCTCACTTATTTGAGTCGTGGTGACCTGTAAAACAGGACTTGTATTAATTATCCAACTGATTTTAAGGACAAATTGTGCCCAAAGCTATTTTTTATATACATGTGTTATTAATGTCCTCTTGCCCTTGCTGTGCCCGCTCAATACGCCCTGACTTCACGGTGCGTCAGGAGCGGCGTCTCCGGGAGGTAACCCGGCCGCTCCGCTCCTGTTTCCTCTTCTAATTACAGCCGACTTTTGCGCCATATTCCGTGCGCCATATTCCTCGACATTGTTCCTCTCGCCGCCTTTCATGTCTCCATCTCCTCCTCCTCGCCTCCTCCCCATCTCCAGCATCATCTCTCCGGCTATATTTAGCGGCGAGACTCGGGCCTTGGCGCCAGACCGTTTAAGACCTGTCAAAGTCCCTCATATCCCCCCTTGTCACATGCAGGAGCCGGCGACCAGCAGCCTGCGCCCTCCCCTCCTCCCTTCCTCCCTCCTTTCTCTCCTCTCCTCTCCTCCCTCCCTCCCTCCCTCCTTCTCTCTCAGATCGTCTCACTCTCTCGACAGTCCGAGGCGCGATCGTGGATACGGTTACCTGACAGCGGAGACAGCGGTGACGCGCGGGGACTCGTGTTCACGCTGCTGCTGTGGGGGTGCGGGGGGCCTGTGGGGTAGGGGCAGTGAGGGGGACAGGCCTGGTGGGGGCGCTAGAAGGAGGGAGGGAAGGAGGAGACGAGTCACCTCCGCACCTTTGGCACCAGGTTAGAGCCAAAAACGCGCGTCCTGCTTTAGTTTAACCGAGAGATTGGATCAGAAATAAGACACAGTGCGTTTAAATCAGCTTTGACGTGATTAAACTGCATAAAAACACACGTGTGAGCATTTTTCAAACAACTTTAGGCATGTTTGGACAAAAAAGAGACAATTTCTTAATAGGAATGTAAGATTTTCTGTTCATTTCTCTCATCTGGCCAAGATTTTCAAACTTATATCAGGTTATTCATCTTGTTTTTACATTTATTATCGATTTACTAGTTCTGAGATGCTTCATTCTAGTCTAGAGGTGGTTTATTTTAAGATAACTTGTCAAGTAAAATGATCTTGCTGCGTGGACGGATCATTTCACTACTTTTAAGTCATTTTCTGATAGATTTAAGTGTTTATATCTTAAGCTTTTTTGTATTGTTTTGTTTTTTAACGATGAAAATGAGACGTATAAGCCTTTACCTTATATTTACTTTTTAGTTTTTTATTATTTAATTACAATTACAACCGATTTATAAAAGCATATACTGGATTCTCAAACTCTTCTATATGTGTTAATAAAAAAAAAAAAGATAAAGTAATAAAATAAAGACGGAAAATGTTTGTAACGTGTCTCGCTTCGAAAAAACAAAATTTATCCCATAATTTTACACTTGAACGTAAAGAGACGCAACAGATGATGGTAAAATGGTTAGAAAATGTAAAATTTACGTTTCAGTTTAAGAATAACACCAGACTATTTCCACTGTCCGCGTTTACGCACGGTTACGCACGGTTACGCACGGTTACGCGCGGTTTGGCGCTCCTCACGTCCCGGTGGAACAGGTGTACGAGCTGCTGCGGCGGCCCCGGTTTTGTGGCCTTCTCCCCTCACCAAACCCGCCTCACCTCCGGGAACAGTTCTCATTTTACGCGAGAAAAATGTTACGTGTTGTTTTAGTCGTTAAACGTGTCCAAACAAGACATAAAACCCGGAGTGCACCGTAAACTACCGCTTTAAATTTTGCGTAAAAGATAAAAAAAACATGAATCTATTGACAATTCGGTTAAATAAATTCATTTCACACCTTTAAAAACTGAAATTACTATTGAAATTAAAAACATTGAGTAGCATTAGGCCAACCTGAGCTAAAACCTACCTGCTCCGCAAGCATTTATTTATATTTTTTCATGTTTTTTAGCCTTTTCTACCTTCCTGCTCCTTTCCACGCGTTTTGGAGTTACGCACGGAGACGGAGACGCGCGCAGAGGAGGAGAGGAGAACAAAAAACCCCAAAATATGTTAAAGATCTGACCTGAAAACGCGACACGGAGACAAACTGCACCAACCCGATCTTTAATATTTATAAATGCCAAAGAAACCAAACTGGCTTTTCATGTTTTAGCGTTTTAGACTTGGACAAATCAATGTTTTTGATCCAATACGGAAAAGTACGCGAGCATAATGTATCTTAATGAGAAATTAATGACAAAAAATGAAATAAAAAGGCAAAAATAGCAAAAGACACGAAAAAGAAGCATTACGTTACAAATACAGGGCACAGTTCTGTCAAATAAATGAAACCATGAAACATTTCTAACAGGTGATAAATGTCTCTTGCATCTTTTTTTCTTTAATACTAGAATTTATTGCCACATTTTCTATTTTTACTCCTTGTTATTATATTATATTGGGATGTGTGAGCTCCTGCGTTCCAAATAAATTCCCCTGTGGATCATAGAAAAGTAAAAAATGAAATTACTGTGATGATTATTATAGCAGGACATGAAAGTAATTGGTAAAAATCTACAAAAAGCTCTAATTTTTGAACAAGTGGAAGTAAATACAGAATCAACAGGCTGTAGACAAATAAAAATAACAATAATATGGATCTAAGGCGACGCTTTTGGCTAAAAAACAATTAGGAATGTAATTATAATGTGGCCTGACTGATTATAGAGGACAGAGGATATGTAAGGGGAGAAGGAATTACAGTTTAAATTCCAAATGTTCTAAATAATACAAGAGAATTAGTTGGAAATATTGTTAGAATTGTAATTTTCATGAAAACACACACGTCTCTAAAGGTTAGAATGGGTGTATATGGGTGTGTTAATGTGTCAATGTTTTAAAAAGTCACTTAAAAATAATAATAAATAATAAATAAATAAAAAGTTTAATCCTAAAACATTTTAAAAAACAGCAGCAACATTTTTTCTTTTTACAGTTTTAATTTTGGTAGTATTGTGTGATTTCTACGTGTTTCTGTAGTGACAGTTTCTATTTTTTGTGCTTTTTTCAGGGTAAATTTGGAGCAGAGTCCAGTCCAATTCAGTCCAGAGTCCAGTCCAGTCCAGTCCAGGTCCGGTCTCGGTCCAGTCCTGGTCCAGTCCGGGACTTTTCTGGGTCCCTCTGCGCATCAGCGACACGACAGAGAACGTGGAGCGGAAAATGAAAACACAGCAAAACGAAGACTTTTAGAAATAACAGATTTAAATGATAATGTAACTATGTGATGGGAGTGTTCTACGTGTGTGTCTATGGTGGAATATTCAGCCGTTACCATGGAGACACAGTGCGCACATTGTCAGAGAAGTTTCTGCAGGAAAAAAAACTACAAAATGGATTTAAAGAGCACGTTTTCAGAAGCCCGTGACTTCATTTCTGGTCCGACTGCGCTGAAATAAAGCTCAGATTAACGTCTGAAACCGAGTTTTAGACAGAGCAGTGCCTCCGGTTAGCACCAGATTTTGCTTAATAATAAAATAAAACAAGTAATAAAACAATTTTGGATCAAAACGTGAACAAAGGTGCGCCAGGTAAGTCAAAATACAGTGTTTTGCAGAATAAATGTCATGTTTTTGTAAATTCTGAATGGTCTTTTAATAAAAATCTTGTACCGTTTCTACCGTCTCGTTTTGTTTATTATTGTATTTGTGTCAGATGCCCTCCCTATGTCCCTATGTCCCTGTATTTTTAGTGAGGGCTAAAGGTAGTGAGGTTAAACATCACTACTACTGCTTCTACCACTACTACTTTTCATATTAAACTCTCCTTTCTGTTATTGCTCTAATGCTGTGTTACCCACGGTGCCGTTCGTCCTGCGTTTTCCCTGAGTAATAAAGTTCGCAGTGGGAGGCGGGACATAAAACTGATTCAATTGAAATCGGACACATTTTTCTATCAACATCGTCATAAAACAGAAACGGAGAAACAGAAGAACAGAGGTGCGTTCGGAGAGGGAAGGTCTAACCCACAACCGTCTGAACTGGACCTGCTCCAGAGTCCACAGTCCTGGTTCCTTCTCGTCCGGTCGTCCTGAAGTCCTCGTTTGGTCCTGATTTAGCTCATAGTAAATCACAACTACAATATAATATCATATAAAGTAACATGAGATAATCTAATATAATGTGATCACTGCAGGAGTTTCCGTAACTGCAGATCCACACGAGCCCGGATCAGACGACTGTGTTAGTGTTTTGTGTTAGCATGTTAGCGTGTTAGCGTGTTGTGTTAGCATGTTAGCGTGTTTACTTCTCTCTGAATTTGGAATGTTCCTCTTGGTGTTTCATAAAGACCCTCTCGCCCTTCATCTCTCCCTCCTTCTCTTCCCCCTCCTTCTCTTCCTCTCCCTCCCTCTTTCCACTCTCCTTCCTTCTCTGCCTCCATCTTTCTCTCTCACTCTCCTCTTCTCCCTCCCTCCATCTCTCTCCTCTTTCCTTCATCTCCTCCCTCCCTCTCACTCGTTCACAGCTGCTCTGCATTTGCACTTTATGAATGAGCACTGCAAAGCATTCTGGGTAAACATGTTTTATGTCGACGCTGACTCACGTCTGGACCCAGCGTCCCAGTGTACTTCTGTAAAAAACACAACTGTGTACTTCTGTAAAAAACACAACTGTGTACTTCTGTAAAAAACACAACTGTGTACTTCTGTAAAAATCACAACTGTGTACTTCTGTAAAAAATACAACTGTGTACTTCTGTAAAAAACACAACTCTGTACTTCTGTAAAAACACAACTGTACTTCTGTAAAAAACACAACTGTGTACTTCTGTAAAAACACAACTGTGTACTTCTGTAAAAAACACAACTGTGTACTTCTGTAAAAACACAACTGCGTACTTCTGTAAAAAACACAACTATGTACTTCTGTAAAAACACAACTGTACTTCTGTAAAAAACACAACTGTGTACTTCTGTAAAAAACACAACTGTGTACTTCTGTAAAAAACACAACTCTGTACTTCTGTAAAAACACAACTGTACTTCTGTAAAAAACACAACTGTGTACTTCTGTAAAAACACAACTGCGTACTTCTGTAAAAAACACAACTATGTACTTCTGTAAAAACACAACTGTACTTCTGTAAAAAACACAACTGTGTACTTCTGTAAAAACACAACTGTGTACTTCTGTAAAAAACACAACTGTGTACTTCTGTAAAAAACACAACTGTGTACTTCTGTAAAAAATACAACTGTACTTCTGTAAAAAACACAACTGTGTACTTCTGTAAAAAATACAACTGTGTACTTCTGTAAAAACACAACTGTGTACTTCTGTAAAAAACACAACTGTGTACTTCTGTAAAAAACACAACTGTGTACTTCTGTAAAAAATACAACTGTGTACTTCTGTAAAAACACAACTGTGTACTTCTGTAAAAACACAACTGTGTACTTCTGTAAAAAACACAACTGTGTACTTCTGTAAAAAATACAACTGTGTACTTCTGTAAAAACACAACTGTGTACTTCTGTAAAAACACAACTGTGTACTTCTGTAAAAAACACAACTGTGTACTTCTGTAAAAACACAACTGTGTACTTCTGTAAAAACACAACTGTGTACTTCTGTAAAAACACAACTGTGTACTTCTGTAAAAACACAACTGTGTACTTCTGTAAAAACACAACTGTGTACTTCTGTAAAAAACACAACTGTACTTCTGTAAAAACACAACTGTGTACTTCTGTAAAAAACACAACTGTACTTCTGTAAAAACACAACTGTGTACTTCTGTAAAAAATACAACTGTGTACTTCTGTAAAAAACACAACTGTGTACTTCTGTAAAAAACACAACTGTGTACTTCTGTAAAAAACACAACTGTGTACTTCTGTAAAAAATACAACTGTGTACTTCTGTAAAAAACACAACTGTGTACTTCTGTAAAAAACACAACTGTGTACTTCTGTAAAAAATACAACTGTGTACTTCTGTAAAAACACAACTGTGTACTTCTGTAAAAAACACAACTGTGTACTTCTGTAAAAAACACAACTGTACTTCTGTAAAAAATACAACTGTGTACTTCTGTAAAAACACAACTGTACTTCTGTAAAAACACAACTGTGTACTTCTGTAAAAAACACAACTGTGTACTTCTGTAAAAACACAACTGTACTTCTGTAAAAACACAACTGTGTACTTCTGTAAAAACACAACTGTGTACTTCTGTAAAAAACACAACTGTGTACTTCTGTAAAAAACACAACTGTGTACTTCTGTAAAAAACACAACTGTACTTCTGTAAAAACACAACTGTGTACTTCTGTAAAAAACACAACTGTGTACTTCTGTAAAAAACACAACTGTGTACTTCTGTAAAAAACACAACTGTGTACTTCTGTAAAAAACACAACTGTACTTCTGTAAAAACACAACTGTGTACTTCTGTAAAAAACACAACTGTACTTCTGTAAAAACACAACTGTGTACTTCTGTAAAAACACAACTGTGTACTTCTGTAAAAAACACAACTGTGTACTTCTGGAAAAAATACAACTGTGTACTTCTGTAAAAACACAACTGTACTTCTGTAAAAACACAACTGTGTACTTCTGTAAAAAACACAACTGTGTACTTCTGTAAAAACACAACTGTGTACTTCTGTAAAAAACACAACTGTACTTCTGTAAAAAACACAACTGTGTACTTCTGTAAAAAACACAACTGTGTACTTCTGTAAAAACACAACTGTGTACTTCTGTAAAAAACACAACTGTGTACTTCTGTAAAAACACAACTGTACTTCTGTAAAAACACAACTGTGTACTTCTGTAAAAACACAACTGTGTACTTCTGTAAAAACACAACTGTGTACTTCTGTAAAACACAACTGTGTACTTCTGTAAAAACACAACTGTGTACTTCTGTAAAACACAACTGTGTACTTCTGTAAAAACACAACTGTGTACTTCTGTAAAAAACACAACTGTACTTCTGTAAAAAACACAACTGTGTACTTCTGTAAAAACACAACTGTGTACTTCTGTAAAAACACAACTGTGTACTTCTGTAAAAACACAACTGTGTACTTCTGTAAAAACACAACTGTGTACTTCTGTAAAACACAACTGTGTACTTCTGTAAAAACACAACTGTACTTCTGTAAAAACACAACTGTGTACTTCTGTAAAAACACAACTGTGTACTTCTGTAAAACACAATTGTGTACTTCTGTAAAAACACAACTGTGTACTTCTGTAAAACACAACTGTGTACTTCTGTAAAAACACAACTGTGTACTTCTGTAAAAAACACAACTGTGTACTTCTGTAAAAACACAACTGTGTACTTCTGTAAAAACACAACTGTGTACTTCTGTAAAAAACACAACTGTGTACTTCTGTAAAAAACACAAATGTGTACTTCTATAAAAACACAACTGTGTACTTCTGTAAAAAACACAACTGTGTACTTCTGTAAAAAACACAACTGTGTACTTCTATAAAAACACAACTGTGTACTTCTGTAAAAAACACAACTGTGTACTTCTGTAAAAAACACAACTGTGTACTTCTGTAAAAAATACAACTGTGTACTTCTGTAAAAACACAACTGTACTTCTGTAAAAACATAACTGTGTACTTCTGTAAAAACACAACTGTGTACTTCTGTAAAAACACAACTGTACTTCTGTAAAAACACAACTGTGTACTTCTGTAAAAAATACAACTGTGTACTTCTGTAAAAACACAACTGTACTTCTGTAAAAACATAACTGTGTACTTCTGTAAAAACACAACTGTGTACTTCTGTAAAAACACAACTGTGTACTTCTGTAAAAAACACAACTGTGTACTTCTGTAAAAACACAACTGTGTACTTCTGTAAAAAACACAACTGTGTACTTCTGTAAAAAACACAACTATGTACTTCTGTAAAAACACAACTGTGTACTTCTGTAAAAAACACAACTGTACTTCTGTAAAAACACAACTGTGTACTTCTGTAAAAACACAACTGTGTACTTCTGTAAAAACACAACTGTGTACTTCTGTAAAAACACAACTGTGTACTTCTGTAAAAAATACAACTGTGTACTTCTGTAAAAAATACAACTGTGTACTTCTGTAAAAACACAACTGTACTTCTGTAAAAACACAACTGTGTACTTCTGTAAAAAACACAACTGTGTACTTCTGTAAAAACACAACTGTGTACTTCTGTAAAAAACACAACTGTACTTCTGTAAAAACACAACTGTGTACTTCTGTAAAAACACAACTGTGTACTTCTGTAAAAAACACAACTGTGTACTTCTGTAAAAACACAACTGTACTTCTGTAAAAACACAACTGTGTACTTCTGTAAAAACACAACTGTGTACTTCTGTAAAAACACAACTGTGTACTTCTGTAAAACACAACTGTGTACTTCTGTAAAAACACAACTGTGTACTTCTGTAAAACACAACTGTGTACTTCTGTAAAAACACAACTGTGTACTTCTGTAAAAACACAACTGTACTTCTGTAAAAAACACAACTGTGTACTTCTGTAAAAACACAACTGTGTACTTCTGTAAAAACACAACTGTGTACTTCTGTAAAAACACAACTGTGTACTTCTGTAAAAACACAACTGTGTACTTCTGTAAAACACAACTGTGTACTTCTGTAAAAACACAACTGTACTTCTGTAAAAACACAACTGTGTACTTCTGTAAAAACACAACTGTGTACTTCTGTAAAACACAACTGTGTACTTCTGTAAAAACACAACTGTGTACTTCTGTAAAACACAACTGTGTACTTCTGTAAAAACACAACTGTGTACTTCTGTAAAAAACACAACTGTGTACTTCTGTAAAAACACAACTGTGTACTTCTGTAAAAACACAACTGTGTACTTCTGTAAAAAACACAACTGTGTACTTCTGTAAAAAACACAAATGTGTACTTCTATAAAAACACAACTGTGTACTTCTGTAAAAAACACAACTGTGTACTTCTGTAAAAAACACAACTGTGTACTTCTATAAAAACACAACTGTGTACTTCTGTAAAAAACACAACTGTGTACTTCTGTAAAAAACACAACTGTGTACTTCTGTAAAAAATACAACTGTGTACTTCTGTAAAAACACAACTGTACTTCTGTAAAAACATAACTGTGTACTTCTGTAAAAACACAACTGTGTACTTCTGTAAAAACACAACTGTACTTCTGTAAAAACACAACTGTGTACTTCTGTAAAAAATACAACTGTGTACTTCTGTAAAAACACAACTGTACTTCTGTAAAAACATAACTGTGTACTTCTGTAAAAACACAACTGTGTACTTCTGTAAAAACACAACTGTACTTCTGTAAAAACACAACTGTGTACTTCTGTAAAAACACAACTGTACTTCTGTAAAAACACAACTGTGTACTTCTGTAAAAAACACAACTATGTACTTCTGTAAAAACACAACTGTGTACTTCTGTAAAAACACAACTGTGTACTTCTGTAAAAAACACAACTGTGTACTTCTGTAAAAACACAACTGTGTACTTCTGTAAAAACACAACTGTACTTCTGTAAAAACACAACTGTGTACTTCTGTAAAAAGACAACTGTGTACTTCTGTAAAAAACACAACTGTGTACTTCTGTAAAAACACAACTCTGTACTTCTGTAAAAAGACAACTGTGTACTTCTGTAAAAAACACAACTGTGTACTTCTGTAAAAACACAACTCTGTACTTCTGTAAAAACACACAGAAAGATGTGTTTCATTAATATCATACACACATTTTTAATGAACCCTCCACCAGAAAAGTTACACAATGCAGCTTTAAGTACAATTATGACAGCAGTACAGACTTGTAACTGAGTACATTTTTAGCCAAGTAAGTGTACTTTTATTTGTGTACTTTTATCCGTGTACTACTACTATATGTTTCACCGTCTAGTACTTTTGCTTTATGATTTCTTTAGTCTGTCCTGTATAAGCGGATGAAACAAAACAAAAAATATATACATTAAAATATACATACATAAATGTCTACGAGAGCAGACTTGCCAACTTAGACCTGTCACCAGGGCGACTCCACGTGTAGACGCTGCGTAATCCCGGAAACCTCCCAAAAACCAAGAGTTTGACGGTTCAATCTCCTCTTCCATTGTGTCCTTGGGCAAGACACACTAACCCAACACATGTTACACAGGTCTTCAGGAAGAAAACCTAATTGTACGTCAATTAAATACAATAAATCAATTAAAATACCGTGGAATACATGACTAAATATTATTATCACCCGTCATACACCCGATAAATGTTCATTAAGGTTAATTATTAAAGATGCAGGATGTAATATTAATAATGCTGTACACTTGTAATGAGCGTCTGCACCATCTGCCCCTCCAACTGCCCACATCCACATGCAAAGAGGGTGAAGTGTCTTGCCTAAAGGACTTGATCCTCTGGCACTAACCACTGAGCCATAGGGATGTAACAATAAGGTAAATATGGTGATGTCGTATCGTCAAAGGTCTCACAATAATATCGTGGAGCATCACAATATATCGAATCCCAAGTCTCTTTGCTTAAATGAACAGTTCTGATGCAGAAATAGCTAAAAAAACACAGGGAACTACATAGACCATGATCCTTTGCTCCGTTTCAGTGCAGACGACATGAAGAAATAACTGTTCTCAGCACTTTGAAAGTTTAATTCTTTGGATTAAGGCTCATGAAGGCATTTTTAGACCTGCGTGAAGTTGGAGCCGCATCAAACGCAAATGTACAAACAATTTATGTCAGTCGTTTGTGCTTCGTTTGTGCTGCAAAAAGTTTCGTTTGTGCGATTCTGGTTCTTCAGATATTCACAGTTTTATTTTCGGCCGATGGCGTCGTCCAGAACCTCAGAATGTGAAACAGCCTCAAAACAGGCAGAAAATTATAGAAACCGTTTGTATTTGGTTTGTGTTGTTTTGTGACACTTTTCTTTTGTGCGAGTTTATTCCTAAAATTATTCATTATTATTTCTGCGGTAATTATAAGACTTTATCATTTCCACTCGGCTGACGGTGGCGGCTTTAGCAAAACTCCACAAAACTAGTGAAGATAAACGATCTGAGGCTGTGGAAAAGTCTGTATCATCTCTAGTAATTTGCTTTTGATTCATATTTTATATAACACAGACTTTTCCACAGCCTGAGATCGTTTATCGTCACTAGTTTTGTGGAGTTTGTCGCCGTCAGCTGAGCGGAAATGACGTCCTATAATTACCACAGAAATAATAATGAATAATTTTAGAAATAAACTCACACAAATGAAACTGTCACAGCACAAAACAGCACAAACCAAATACAAACGTTTTCTATAATTTTCTGCCTGTTTTGAGGCTGTTTCACATTCTGAGGTTCTGGACGACGTCATCGGCCGAAAATAAAACTGCAAATATCTGAAGAACCAGAAACTTTTTCCAGCACAAACGATTGACAGTTTTTGTGCAGGTTTGAGTTTGATGGGGCGACTTCACGGAGGGAATTTTAAGAGGAAAAAGGAGCAGATTCACTGTTTTTTTATTGTAATAAATCTGGTACAGTGAGATGTTAATGGTGAAAATATCGTACAGAGAGATTTGGATTTCGTTCCATCCCTAATGACAATAAATGTACCAAATGAACTGGGCAAAGCGTTTTAGAGTCAGTCTTGTTATTATGTAGAATATCGTAATATCGTGAGATTTCCCACCATATCGCAATAAATATCGTACCGTGAGACTTGGATATCGTTACACCTCCACTGAGCCACTGTTTGTCCTCTGATCTGAAGGTTGTCGGTTCGAATCCCGCTCTCGACGTCATTGTTGGTGGTGTGAATCCCGTTCTTACAGATACTAATACTGTTGTTGTGTCCTTGGGCAAGACACTTAACCCCCTTTTCCCCAGTGTCTGAGTGCGAATAGGCCCCTTGACGTACTTTGAGCCTTGAAGGTAGAAAAGTGTCGTATAAAAATGTGACTTACCACATGGAACTTCTCGGCCGGAGAGTCCAAAACCTGGAAACGTTCAGGCTTAAAAGAATGAAAAACTAAAACTATATCATTGGAAACACAATTAACAACAATAAACAATAAACCAAAGTGTGACAAGAGACTTTTATCCCTATTTTTTTAGTTTTTACAATGAACTTTATTCGCACGCTTAAAACAACAATATATTTTCAGACTCGGTGTAAGAACATGGACGCACAACTCCGGGTTCTCGATTCTCAAATGAAACGAGCAGATTTATCCAGTTTTAAAGGACAAAGTTTGGAAACACACGGTTTTCAATAGAGATTTGAGACTAAACAGCTTTTCATTTGGTCAATAATACAAAATAGAAGATAATATGCAGTTTATTACAATAACTCTGACTTAAAACTAAGAATAACGGATGTAATATTTTTAAAAAATCTGAAGCATAAACCTTTGCATTATGAAGGTTTGGGCATAAGGAACGATATAAGACTTTAAAGAGGGGGAATTTAACATACGCGTAACATCTTTAGATCACCGTGTTACTTTTTATTGTTTTGAAAACGATAAATTTGTCAAAAAACAGTAATTAGGGTTCAAATAGGGGCCAAGAGAGATCGCTAAATGACTCAAACATGCACGGGCGACTTCTAAAACCCTCTTCAGGCAGGTTTTTGATGAGAAAACAACATTATAACCTAGTGGAAAGCTCCGAAAAGTCTATTTTTGCATAATACCCCCTCTTTAACGTTGCACAAAAAGCATTTTAAGACTTCTACCATGTTTAATTTAGTCAAAAACAATGAAAATTGAGTTAAAATTGGGATCAAAATCAAAGGATCTGCTACATGTTACTGGTTGGAATCACTTAGGCACATTCAAGGGAAAATACAACACATATTATTATTAGAAATTATAATGACATACTGTATTTTTGGGTCAAATTTGGTTTGATTAGAGGCAAATTAAACGTCTGAAATGGAAGAAAATTTAAGCCTATTGAATGTTTTGGGAAGCAGAATTATTTTGGAAAGATAAAAATTGGAAAATGGTTAAAAAAAAAAAAAGGGTGACTGTAATTCTTTGAACAGTAATTGGGAATAAAAAGGCCAAACCAGCAATTCAGACAGTAGTGACCAGTTTAGAGGCACAAATATTGGTTTTGGGGAAATAAAATGTATAAATTTATACTTCCAGCTGATGTTATCGACTAACTGGAGGCACTGCTCTGTCTGAAGCTCTGTTAATCTGAACTGGGGACTGATTTTGGGGTGTTATTCGTGGGTAGGGAAAAACGTGGAGGTCCCTCGATGATCCTGGATGGTTCCTCGTTTTCAGGAGCATTTGAAGAGCTGAATGATCTTTTGTGGCTCTATTTGTGATTCAAAGTTTAATAATGACTTTAAGGATTGTGTTCAAAGTTCACGTTTTAAACACGTCCAGAAGAACTGACAAGAAAAGTGAAATCTGAACTGACAAAACAATACGAGAATCACATTTCAGAACATCTGTGCAGATCAAAACTACAGGGTTACAGGTTTTTATGCAGAGTAAAACAGGAGATTTGAGTTGTTTGGGGGGGAAATTACGGGAACTCAAAAATTCCAGTCTTTGCGTCCATTTAAATTGCGATTTTGTTTCGATTGTGATTAATCTGGCAGGTCCCAGGAAGCCGCAGGGGACAGGGTGAACGTTGGTTGTGGTTGGACGTCAGGGATGAGCCTGGAGGTCCGTGGATTACGACTGGATGGTGGTTCTTTTTCAGGGGAAATGTTTGTGTTGTGGCTGAGTTTTGGTTGTTCTTGGTGGGAAGAGAGCGTAGAGGTCCTGGACTCTTTGTCAGCAGAAGTTGGAAAAAGGCAAAGGTGGAGAAAAGATGGACGATGGTTCTGTCTCAGGGGACGGTAGCAGGTGACAGGCCAAGTTCTTGTTGACGATGGTGGGCAGAGCAGAGCGTGGAGGTCCCTGGATGAAGGTTCTTTTTTAGGGCAAGTCCACTGGGAACAGGCTGAGCTTCGGTTGCTGTTGGTTGGCATTGGAATCCTGCATAGGTTCCTTAAAGATGGATGGTTTTTCCTTCTCAAGGGAAGTTTTTTTCTGGTTGATGTTGGTGGGCAGAAGACAGCGCGGATCTCCCTAGATAACGATTCTGTCTCAGGGGTATTTGGTTCCAAGTAGGCCTGGTTTTGGATGATGTTTGTGGCCTTTGGAATCCAGTAACAGTCCCTAAATGATATGTGGATGGATTCTCAAGGAGCTGGTTGTGATCAGGCTGAGTTTTGGTTGCCATTCATGAATAGAGAAGAGTGTGAACGTCCCTGGATCTCCAAGGATGGTGGTTGTTTCTCAGGGGAATTTGGTTGGAAACAGGCTGATTTCTGACCGCAAATTTTATCTGCTGTTGGTGGCAAAAAGAAAGCTGTAAGAGCAACTGGATCATGGCTGGATAGTTGTCGTTTTTTAAGGGAAGTTGGTTAAAACAGGCCGAGTTTTGATGGCCATTTGTGGGCAGAGAGAAGAGTCTGGAGATCCTTGGGTGATGGTTCTTTGTCAGGAGA
The DNA here is from genome assembly GCA_034769755.1 of Odontamblyopus lacepedii. NCBI lineage: Eukaryota > Metazoa > Chordata > Actinopteri > Gobiiformes > Gobiidae > Odontamblyopus > Odontamblyopus lacepedii. Next base: position 4,559,997 of record CM068357.1, read on the forward strand.
AGTTGGTTGGAACCAGGCCTAGTTCAGGTTGACGTTGGTGGGCAGAGGAGAGCTTGGAGGTCTCTTGGTGACCCTGGATTTCCCTGGGTGGTAGCTCTTTGTTCAAGGGGAAGTTGACTAAATTCTGGTTGATGGTGAGCAGACCAGAGCGTGGAGGTCCCTGGATGATGGTTCTTTTCCAGGGGAAGTTAGTTGAAAACAGGCCTAGTTGAGGTTGATGTTGTTGGGCAGAGGAGAGCGTGGAGGTCCCTGGATCTCCCTGGATGATGGTTCTTTGTTCAGAGGAAGTTGGTTGGAACCAGGCTGAGTTCTAGTTGAGAGGAGAGCGTGGACCTCCCTGGACAATGATTCTTTGTTCAGAGGAAATTGCCTAATTCCAGGCTGAGTCTACGTTGACGTTGTTGGGCAAAGGAGAACCTGGATCTCCCTGGATGATGGTTCTTTTTCAGGTTGAAGTTGGTTGAAAACAGGCCCAGTTGAGGTTGATGTTGTTGGGCAGAGGAGAGCGTGGAGGTCCGGGGATCTCTGGGGATGATGCTTTCTTTGTTCAGAGGAAGTTGATTGGAAACAGGCTGAGTTCCGGTTTGCGTTGTTGGGCAAAGGAGACCCTGGATCTCCCTGGATGATGTTTCTTTTTCAGGGGAAGTTGGTTGGGAACAGGCTGAGTGGTTGGCTGTCATTCGTGGGCAGTGGGGAGCGATATCCTTCGAAGTTCCGCGGGATGGACCCACTGGTGGAACCGGAGCTGTTACTGAGCGTCTCGATACTGCCCTCTCTCTGCAGCTCTGAGAATGACAAGAGAAACACAAGAGGAGCGAGGTGAGAACGCAGAACTGACAAATCGAATCATCAAGCTTTAAAACACCAGAACAGTATTTCAGGGCGCACGTCCTTTGAATCTTCAGTCACTGTTTGGCGGTGATAAAACAATCCCTCCCCACACAACCATCGAGATCAAGACCTGAGATTAGTGTTGGGGAAAATATGGTCTGTTTTACTGTGTCTGTTTTGAGGCCCCTTTTGAATATTAAAATAAAACCAAACTTGCTGTGCAGTTTTTCCAACAAGGTTATTAAAACCGTTCCAGACCTAAGGGCAATTTCAGTACATTTGTCCTCGTCTGGATTTTTTCCCCTTAATTTTGCTTTTAAAACTGCCCCTTTTGCCCTATAATGAAGTGTTCTACCTCCTTTTGTTCAGTACAACCTGTTCTTTCACAATTTTCTGCTGTAGTTGAGCCACGTGGCTGTAATAAAAGCTACAGGACCAGCAATACAAATGAAAATAAAATTCACACTCTTTCATACAAAACATGTATAAACAACTTATTGGACATAAAAAATGCTTAATTTAGGGCCTTAGCTACAAAAGTGCAAAATCTCAAGTCTGTAAATAAACTAAAAATCTCCTTATTGTCTTAAAACAAAAAAAGTGCAGTGGCTCCATGACTTTCCTGGTCCAGTCCTGGAAACAGCTCCTGTCAGGTCCAGGGCCAGAGCCACAGCACTTCTGCATTTCCAAGATGTGTAATTTTCTATTTATTTAGAAAAAAACTGAACTTAGAGCAAAATTTTTCACTTGTTCTGAACACAGACACCCGGAGCATCGACCATCTTGACTCACTTCACTCTTTGGCAAAGTCTGAGCGGATCAAAATGGACGGAGCGCATGAGTTTGGCGGAAAACAAAGATCCTGTTGGACACTCGTTTTCCCTGCGTCATCACTCACCGCGCGTTGACGTAAGATAATGTCGGAAATATGCCGCAACTCTCAGCTTTTCAAGGGTAAAAAAGTACGTTTATCTTTTATAGTTGGAAATTTATGCACTGTTATATCAAACATAAAGTCAGATATCGTATATGATACCGTCGGTTTGGAAGGGTTTTCATTGTTATTTTTGTATTTTTGGAGTAGAGGGGCTGCATGTGTGTCTATGGAAGAATGTTCAGCAGTTACCATGGTCACGCAATGCACGCATTAGCAAAACCTGCTTGATAATTAAAACTTTATTTTTTTTTTTAACATTGTCTGTAAACTAGGGTAGAGTTTTTTGGTGGTTGGTAATAACAGAATTGTGAAACATAATTTTATTTATTTATTTATTTTTTAACAATGTTTGTATGACTAATAATGTAACGTATGAATATGTTAACTTTTTTTTTGAGC